>RJJA01000776.1:0-13661 GCA_003724045.1 Lepidurus arcticus | reverse complement strand
ACTTCCACGAGATAACTGTATTAGATACGTTACCTAAAGTTATAACTTCCGTCTCCATTCACTTCTTGCTGTTGGCTGATGATGGGGACTGGCGTTTGGTTTTGAGGGCGAGCCATGGCTACGGCCACTAATGCAGCGAGGATGATCTAAAAGAAAAGAAAAGCACTTTCTGTTTTAAACCTTAACTTTCTGATTAAAATGGTTTTGGCCTAAATTTACCAGCTTCATGGTTGAAAGGAGTTGCTTGGAGAGGATGAAGATGGACTGTGATACTTGGAACAGTCCAGTCCCTTTTTATATGGAATGCGTGTCATGACTGACACTGAAGGTGCTCTTTTCCTAAGCGAAAAGACCCATCCTAGACCCGGCCGAACCTGTTCTTTTTCACTTTCCCATTGTAATTTTTCTTGTATTGGAGTTTCCTTGAAACTTATGCGCTTTTGCTTCAATCGTGCCTTTCACATTAACCTATTCATAGCTCTTACGGAAGGTTTTCCGACAACCGCTGCGATGATACTTGCTACAATGTTGTTTACGATATTTAACGTGACCTTTGACGTTATATTTTAACTTCACGGAGTAGAACCAAGCTACATTTCGGAATTCAGTAGCAACTTCCAAAAGTTCGCACATGTGTTCGCGATGAGATTAAGGGCTTAACGAGTCACGTTCTCATCAAAAGGCTAGGATCGTGAGCCATGCACAATGCAATACTCTTTTGAAAAAAAAGGTCTCGGAGGGTTCAAACAACGCTTCATTGCAATCCTTCTTTCAGAAGAGCAATGCAAATCCTGTCTAATATTTGCACCAATGGTCATTTACAACTTTTCTTCCTTTTTGGCATTGTAAATGAGTTTAACCACTATTATTTCCTGTCAAACGAACATTAAATACAGTTTTTAAAAAAACGTATTTATTCTTATTTATTCGTATAGTAATTTTTCCACGTCTTAGAAATTGAAATATGTGATTTAAATATGTGTACAAAATATTCCAAGTATCTCCATTTAATGTAGTGGAGTGGCTAGCAAAAAGTGAGTATGGGAAAGATACTCGTCCAATTAGAGTGCGACTTCGCCCCCTTAGCCCTTTTCCCCTTAATTATCGGCAACAGTAAAATGTTTTTTAACGCCCTAACTGGCTAAGCCGCATTTCCATTTGACACAACGGGGGCATCTTCCCCATGTTCGCTTTAAGCCGTATGTGCCCTATACTGTGTATATCGTATTCAGGGAAATCGTATACGCCCGTGAGTTCAACTGAAGTAAGTCAAATGTTTCAACCTTCAAAAGTGAAGAAGGATACATTTGTAGATACATGAGATGTGAAGCACAGCTGTTCAAGGATTTTATGGGCTTAAGGAAAGTATAACTTGTAACAAAAGGAAATAAATGCAATTATTAAGTTAAGTTAAGCTAAAAAATACATTTTAAAGTAAACTTCCCGTTTATTCATAAAAATCTTTCAAGTACATCAGAGTGAAATGCCAGGCAATGATCTTTAAAGTAAAGGAGTTTACAGAGCACCGGCAGCACGAAGTGTTTCTAGAAGCTGAACGACATGCGCAGGCATGGGAGGCGGGGTAGGAAGATGTTCTCCTCTGGGCTGGAATCCGTTCTCGTCAGCGACAAAGCTCAGGGTGATCACGGTACCATCAGGCGCGGTGTAGGAGTACCCGCCTTGGGAAGTGGCGCCGTCATCGGTGGGGGTGATTTGCTTCTGTTGTCCGGACTCTTGGCGGGAAATACCATCGCCAGTTTGGTAACTAAACACGTACATAGGACAAGACAAAAACGTGTCGAAGGCATTCAATTTGCTTTCAAGGATAACAACATTCGCACTAGATAATTGTATTAGAAACGTTACCTGAAGTTGTAACTTCCGTCTTCATTTAATTCTTGCTGTTGACTGACGATGGGGATGTGCTCTTCGCTTTGGGGACGAGCTAAGGCTACGGCCACTAGAGCAGCGAGGATGATCTTTAGGAAACAGAAATTACTTAGTTTAAACTTGAACTTTCTTAGGATGGTTTAGCCTACAACTTACCAGCTTCATGGTTTGATAGGAGTTACTTTGAGCTTCTTCGAGAGGATGAAGATGGACTGTGGGCTCTTCCAAGCATTCAATCCCCTTTTTATACGAAAACGTTTGTGGACAACAATGAATTTGGGTTGTCATAAAAGAAGGCTCGTCCAGCATATTGCTACTAGGCCGAGCAATTTTGTTTTCACTTTCTCCGTAACCTTTTTATTTCAAGGACGTTTCCTTGAAACTGCGGTCTCTTTGTGCTCCATACCTTTCACATTCGCTTTCCTCTGTTCCGTAATAAAGCAAATATGTTTCCGATGTTCTGTTTTATAGGTATTAAATGTATTTTTTTTCTATTTTAGTTGATATTTCTTATTCGAAACATTATTTTTAGGAATTACAAAACCTTTACTTATAGCCTATCCTTGTTAAATCCATCCCAGTTAATTTTTTTTTCTTAACGCACTAATGAAAGTACGAAATCATACAAATGGGACAAAATTGTATATTTATGGAAAAAACAGACTGAAGATAATTCACTGTCGAAATTGGTAACATTATAATTATAATTTGCTAAATACGTTACAAGTAGAAAATCAGAATAATTAGAAAATTGTGTCTGTTTCAATTTTAAAATTGGCGTATAGTCATAAGCCTGTTGACAAAGCTTATTAATCAAACGTACATTTCAAAACGGTTAGGGGAAAGGGATATCACAACGTTATGCCTTTACAAACTGTCACGCCCTCAAGGGGTTCACAACTTGCTTGTAACCGTACACCCTGACTAGTCGGTTACAGTTTTGGCACTTCGTAACCTTTGTAACCGTACTTTGTAACTCAGTAACCTTCCTTCCACCCGAAACTCTTATTTTATTTCCAAAGACAGGGTATTATTCCAGCTTCTGACTCAAGTGATGAGGAGTGGTGTAGAAAGCACCCGAGGCATCTTTGTACTTATTTTAGGGATTTTGATTATGAATTAGGGGCGTTACGTCATGCCGGTGCTCCGTCAAGTAGAGTTGGGTACGCAGTGGCCTTTATCAGGCTTATGTTTGTGATGAAAGATGAAATGTTTTGCATTTTTTGTATCGCTCCCACTCTCTTTCCAGCATTTTGCAGGTAGGCCACGCATTTTTTTCCGCGCAAGTTAGCTTTTCGTCCAGGATAAGGCCCAGGTATCGTACTGAGCTCTTCGGCGTGATTTCCTCATTATTCCCTGAGAGCGGAGAATTGTCTGGTTGATGCTTTCTGAATTGTGACTTATTTATGTACATTTATTTAAATTTAAGTGCAGATTTATGTGCAGTGTACTTTTTTTATTTTTAATATATTTTTAACAAAATTTGTACTTGGTTAAAATTCAGTCATAGTTTACGTATACTTCGAAGTCAACCCCCACACAACTATTAGAAACTCAAAATCGTTTAAAATTGATATTTTGAAAACTGTGAAGAAATTCAATTGAAATAATTAAATATAACTTTTTACTTTTATTGTGAATGAGTACTATATTTTGAAAACTTAGGAGTCTTTTTCATAAAGCTAAGCTTTTGGAATTAAATAAAATTCCTGTTTTTTAGTTTTTTTATACGAAATTTTAATTCCCTTATTGCTTCCAGAATTAGAAGAACATCGGTGTCAAATTTTGTGTAATTTATAATCTAAGACGCGTGAGTTGAAACTGTTGAACTGGAAAGTAGATCGCCCATGAATTTTGGATGGTTATTTATGCAACCGTCAGAGAAACTATAGGCACGGAGCTTCGTCAAGTTCATTAAATAAAAAGTTTGAGATTTCAAACTAAACTTCCATATAGTCAATTAGCAAAAAAACATAAAACCGTGTTTTAAAGAATATAGGTTCCATTTATTTACAAATTATTTGTAACGTCATTGTGCACGTAGGAATTAATCAGATCGGATTTTTTGTCGTGATACTTTGATAGGGGAATATGATTTTTACAATACTCCGGCAGCACGAAGTGTCTCCAAAAGCCTGACGACATGTTCAGGCATGGGAGGGGGAGTAGGGATGTGGTCTCCTACAGGTCGGAAGCCGTTTTCATCAGCAACAAAGTTCATGGTGATCACGGTACCATCGGGGGCGGTGTAGGAGTACCCGCCTTGGGAAGTGGCGCCAGCGTCGGTGGGGGTGATTTGCTTTTGTTTTCCGGACTCTTGGCGGGAAATACCATCGCCAGTTTGGAAACTAAGTCCCAATGAGGAATAAAGAAAATTAAACGAAAACCAAAATGGGAGACGCTCTTTTTACCTGAAACTGTAGCTTCCATCACCGTTCACTTCTTGTTGTTGGCTGATTATCGGAACGGGCGTTTGACTTTGAGGACGAGCCAAGGCTACGGCCACTAGAGCAGCGAGGATAATCTGTTGGAAAAGGAAGCCACTTTCTGTTTAAACTTAAACATTCTGATTAGGATGGTTTAGCCTTAAGTTACCAGCTTCATGGTTGAAAGGAGTTGCTTGTGTGTCTTCGAGAGGATGAAGAAGAACTGATGATACTTGGAACAGTCCAGTCCCTTTTTATACGGAATGCATGTGCCAGGACTGACACTGAAAATGCTCATTTCGTAACGAAAAGACTCATCCTACACCTTTCCAAGCCTGTTCTTTTTCATATTCTCAACGTAGTTTTCCTTACGTTGAAGTTTCCTTGAAACTGTTGCGCTTTGCTTCAAGCGTGACTTTCACATTAGCCTATTTATAGCTTTTGTGATGGTTTTCCGGCAACCGCTTCGATACTTCAAACTAGCTTACCGTATTTATGGTGACTGTTGACGTAATATTTCAACTTCACTGAGTATAGTAACCAATTCAAACTTGGGAATTTGGTAGCAGTTACCAATAATACGAACATCTTTTCACCAAAAGATTAAGAACTTGATGATAATTACATTCTCAAGTCATGGAAAGATCACGCTCGTGAGCCGTGTGCAATGCAATGACTCTTTCAATGTGTGACCCTTTCGCAAAAGGTCTTGGACGGTTCGACCAAAATCTTATGACTATCCATTTTTCAAAGGAGTGACGAAATTTCTGGCAGAATTCATGTTTCTACTAAATGTCGTTAAAAACTTTTTTTTTCAGTGTAATGATGAAGTTAAATCTATTTACTGTCAACATTGAAAAGCGCATTAAATATATTTGACAAAAACTATGTATTTTTGTACTAATATTTCGATGTCATAGCAATTGAAAAATACGATTGAAATTATTTTTACACTAGTTTCCGAATATCTCTGCATTGAATACAGTATAATGCTTAGCTTAAAGTGAACAGGGAAGATATCCGTCCAATCAGAGTGCGATCCCAAGCCTTAGCACGTTACTATTACATTACTGGCAAGAAGGAAATTTTGTTTTGTTGGAACGCTAATGGGTGAAGCTGAACTTTGGTTGGACCGGTAAATATCCCGTGTTCACACTTATAATCGTATGCAGCGAAATGACCTGTGAGTTCAACTGAATAGGAACATATACTCAAACTTGAATAATGGTGTATTTGTCGGTACATCCGAGATGTAAACGCTATTAAAGAATGCTACTCAAAAAGATCGCACAACTAGTAACAATAAGAAATAGATTCATTTAATATAAGTATATCATAGCTAAGAAAGGAAAGTGGTCTTTTTAAAGTAATCTTCCCATTTATTTATACAAATCTTTCAAGTACATCAGAGCGAAATGCCAGGCAATGATCTTTAAAGTAAAGGAGTTTACAGAGCACCGGCAGCACGAAGTGTTTCTAGAAGCTTGACAACATGTTCAGGCATGGGAGGTGGGGTAGGAAGATGTTCTCCTCTGGGTTGGAATCCGTTCTCGTCAGCGACAAAGCTCAGGGTGATCACGGTACCGTCAGGCGCGGTGTAAGAGTACCCGCCTTGGGAAGTTGCGCCGGCGTCGGTGGGCGTGATTTGCTTCTGTTGTCCAGACTCTTGGCGGGAAATACCATCGCCAGTTTGGTAACTAAATACATACACAGAAGGACGAGACAAAAACATGTTGAAGGCATTCAATTTACTTCCAAGGACAACAACATCTGCACGAGAGAACTGTACTAGATGCGTTACCCAAAGTTATAACTTCCGTCTCCATTCACTTCTTGCTGTTGGCTGATGATGGGGACGTGTGCTTGGCTTTGAGGACGAGCCAAGGCTACGGCCACTAAAGCAGCGAGGATAATCTTGTAGAAAAAGAAGGGACTTTTAAGTTTAAATTCGAACTTTTTTAGTCGGGTGGCTTTTTTTCTAGAACTTACCAGCTTCATGGTTGTATAGAGGTTCGGTGAGTTTCTTCGAGAGGATGAAGATGGACTGTGTGCTCTTCCAAGCATTCAGGACCCTTTTTATACGAAAACGTTTGTGGACAACAATGAAGTTGGGCCTGTCGTAAAAGAAGGCTCGTCCTGTGCATTGCGACTAGGCCGAGTAATTTGTTTTCACTTTCTCCGTAACCTTTTTATCTCGAGGACGTTTCCTTGAAGCTGCGGTCTCTTTGTGCTCTTTCTATACCTTTCACTATTATTCGCTTTCATCGCTGTACTAAGTTGATTCCGATATTCTGTTTTGTAGGTAGTATATTGAATCCATTTTCTGTTTTTTCTAATATTTCCTATTCTAACGTTGTTTTTAATAACTACAAAACCCTACTTATAGCATATCCTTGCATGTTGAACGAAACTTATGCTTTTGCTGGTATTACATTGCAAAACCTTTGTGGAACTGTTCCTAGTACTAGACCTCTGACGCCGCTAAAGAAATCTTCAAAATTTGAAGGTTTTTAATATTTATTATAAAGCCAGAATTTGAAGATAGCACACTATTTTAATTCGTAAAATTTGAATTAAAATCGAGTAAACTGCGTTACAATGAGAGAATAATGAAATAAGAATAATTAGAAAATTGTAACTTATTTACGAAGATTAATTGAAATTTAAATGCAAAGTTTTTCCAGCGTACTTTTTAATGCTGAGTAGTTTCTTATAGTACGTTTATACTTGCTTAAGTTCAATTACATGTACGCATAATTTTAAATCAACCCCTATGCAATTCTTAGGAACTCAAAATCGCCTTACAATTTCGATTTTGAAAATTTCGCACAATACTTAATTGATATTTCTTATTTAAAGCTGAGTCAATCATATATATCTTTTAGACCATGAAAATTTTAATGAAGTTATGAGTTTTGGAATTGGGTCAAATTCATATATTTTTTTGTAAACGTAATTTTAATTCCTATGCTTTCAGAATTTGAAAACCTGGCTGTCAAAAACTTTATATTTATAAAAACAAGATTTGTTATAAATGCACATGAGTTGAAACTACTGAACTTGAAAGTGGATCACATATTCACTTTCTATAGCTATTTTGCGACTTTTCGTAGAAACCGTCATTAGGAAATGTAATTCTAAATAGTCCAAACCAAACTACCCTTTATTCAATTAGCAGATTCCATTTATTTACACATTATTTGTAACATCATTGTACACGTAGAAAAATAATCAGACCGGATTGTGATTTTAGCCACGATTGTGACAACACGGTGCAGGTTTTTACAACACTCCGGCAGCACGAAGGGTCTCCAAAAGCCTGACGACATGTTCAGGCATGGGAGGGGGAGTAGGAATGTGGTCTCCTACAGGTCGGAAGCCGTTTTCGTCAGCAACAAAGTTCATGGTGATCACGGTACCATCAGGGGCGGTGTAGGAGTACCCGCCTTGGGAAGTTGCGCCAGCGTCGGTGGGGGTGATTTGCTTTTGTTTTCCGGACTCTTGGCGGGAAATACCATCGCCAGTTTGGAAACTAAGTCCCATTGAGGAATAAAGAAAATTAAACAAAAACCAAAATGGGAAACGCTCTTTTTACCTGAAACTGTAGCTTCCATCACCGTTCACTTCTTGTTGTTGGCTGATGATGGGGACGGGCGCTTGGCTTTGAGGACGAGCCATGGCTACGGCCACTAGAGCAGCGAGGATGATCTGCAAGAAAAGGAATCCACTTTCCGTTTTAAACTTGAACTTTCGGATTAGGATGGTTTTAGCCTTAAGTTACCAGCTTCATAGTTGAAAGGAGTTGCTTGAGTTACTTCGAGAGGATGAAGATGGACTGTGCTCTTCCAAGCGTTCGTGTTCCATTTTTATACGATTAACCCTCCTGGATGACATTGAAGATGGTCTTCATCATAAAAGGAAGAACTTTTCACTTTTCCATCTTTAACTGGGTGGCCTATGGGCCGTGAACCTGTTTCCTTATTTTCACTTTCCCTGCTCCACGTGATTCTGTGACTGCATTTCCATTACGTGGTCATGTAAGCTTGCCTTTCATATTATACCTCTTCTTAAGAATTGCGAAGTTCACTTCCTTAGTTTGTAGGACTGGATCATTCTAGACATTTTTATAGCGTACCAAAGTTTACCCTCAATTGTATAGTATGCCAAATGCTATAACTTAAGAAAATTATAGCGCCATTTAAGATAAGAACTTTGTATCGTTCTTTTTTGTGTTTATTTATTGAGACGTGAGCTGGGCTCGTTGCCTGGGACAATCGATTACAGATTAGGGTTGGGTTGGATTTCAGATCAGGGTTGGGTTTGGTTGGGTTGGGTTTGGTTGGGTTGGGTTTGGTTGGGTTGGGTTGCATCATGATTGGGTTGATTTGCATTAGTACACATACAGCAAATCAATCTCATTTAGAGGTGCGATTAAGTTTTGTAATTTTACTTAGGTTTAGACGAAAAGGCCCTAATTAGGGTTTCGGATGACCAACTTGGCCACTCTAGGGAACTGAGTTACCGCTTCGAAGCTTTGGGGTTGGTTAAAATGGATCTTGAGGGCTCGTATAAGCACTGCGCGTGGTTTGTTGAGCTCACAGTTGAAGAAAATGTGGCTGAGTTTTTGCCTCGGACTTTCTCTGCGTTCGTAATAGGTTATCTGTCTTCTGATACGGAAGAAGATTTGTATTATTCTACATTGGGAAATTGTTATGAATAAAACTTAATGCCTATCGCAAGATGTTCGATTAAAGTTTCTACTTATTAAGAAAGACGCAAAATTTTCAATCTGAAAGGATATATTATAAAGTGAGTGTATTTGAGTGGCATCAAAGAGAAGTTGTTTTACTTTCTTGCGTTTTCTAAAAATTTCTCGGTATTTATAATATCTTCCTTGAGTATAGAAGATATAAACGTAACAACTTTGTTACTTTATATACATTTATTTGTTATATTCGTTTTGATCTTTTATAAAAGTAAATAAATACATTGAATATTGTAAGGCTTACATGAGCCTTACAATATTGTAAGGGCTTATTATATTTCTATAAAGTAACATGTCCTAAAATCATTCGTAACTTGAGTAAAACGTGAAGTGGTTCCTACGCGTTTTATGCGTGTTTAAGTGATGATAATCGTTGCTGGCAAAGATAGCAAATATCACAACTCGGTTCATTTAACTAAAATTTTTGCTCATTTACCTTTAAGTTTGGTTTAAAAGACTTCCGTTTTGCGATTTTGAGACAGAATTAAGTGAAGTAAGGTTTTAAGAATAGTTTCTGTTTATTTACAAACTATTTGAAGCGTCACAACACAGTACAATGCACATTGGTCAAACCGGATTTGTCGTTTAGGATTTCGGAAGGTGGTTTTACAATACTCCGGCAGCACGAAGGGTCTCCAAAAGTTTGATAACATGTTCAGGCATGGGAGGTGGGGTAGGGATGTGATCTCCTACAGGTCGGAAGCCATTTTCGTCAGCGACAAAGCTCATGGTGATGACGGTACCATCAGGGGCGGTGTAGGAGTACCCGCCTTGAGAAGTGGCGCCGGCGTCGGTGGGGGTGATTTGCTTTTGTTTTCCGGACTCTTGGCGGGAAACGCCATCGCCAGTTTGGAAACTGAAAACCAAGGAGGAATACGGTAATCTTAATGAAAACCGAAATGGAATCATGAGACGCTCTTTTTACCTGAAACTGTAGCTTCCATCACCGTTCACTTCTTGTTGTTGGCTGATGATCGGGACGGGCGTTTGGCTTTGAGGACGAGCCATGGCTACGGCCACTAGAGCAGCGAGGATAATCTGTTGGGAAAGGAAACCACTTTTTGTTTAAACTTAAACATTCTTATTAGGATGGTTTAGCCTTAAGTTACCAGCTTCATGTTTGAAAGGAGTTGCTTGAGTTTCTTCGAGAGGATGAAGAAGGACTGATGATACTTCGAACAGTCCAGTCCCTTTTTATATGGAATGCGTGTGTCATGACTGACAGTGAAGATGCTCCTTTCATTAGCGAAAAGACCCATCCTAGACCCGACCGAACCTGTTCTTTTTCACTTTCTCATCGTAGTTTTTTCTCATGTTGGAGTTTCCTTGAAACTTATGCGCTTTTTCTTCGATCATGCCTTTCACATTAACCTATTCATAGCTTTTATACAAGGTTTTCCGACAACCGCTTCGAGAATACCGCTTCTTGCGGAAGGTTTTCCGACAACCGCCAATACTTTTCCGACAATACTTGCTACAATGTTGTTTTCCGTATTTAAGGTTACTTTTGACGTTATATTTTTACTTCACTGAGTAGTAACCAACCTACATTTCGGAATTCAGTAGCATTTACCAATACTACGACCATCTGTTCGCGATAAGATTAAGCGCTTGACGATTCACGTTTTCAAATCTTGAAAAGGCGAGATCGTGAGCAATACCCTTCGCAAAAAAAAGTCTAATAGGGTTGAAACAACGTTTCGCTACTATAATTCTTTCAGAAGAACAGTGCAACGTTTACAAGTCCAAATGTCGTCTACAACTTTTTCTTTATTTATTTGCATTGTAGTTATTACTTTTGTCTCTATTAATTACTGTCAATAATATAAAAAACAACATTAAATGCACTTGACAATAAACTATTTATTTGTTTTATGAATTTTTTGGTGCCGTACGGAATTCGTCCAATCATGGTGCGACCTCGACCGTTACTCTGTTACCTTTTCATTGGTGACAACAATGAAACATTTCTTCAACGCGCTAACGGAACCCAAGTACGAAATCATGAATTTGCCACAAAATTGTAACATTTACGGTACAAACAGAATTTGAAGATAACACACTGTTGAAATATGTAAAATTATAATAAAAGTAGGTCCAATTGCTTTATAATTAGGTTGTAAATTGTTTACGTAGATTTGTTGAAATTTAATTACAACAATTTAAATGCGAACTTTCTGTATTTTTAATAGTTTTTTATATATTTTATATTACGTTTCTTTATACTTTGGTTAGATCCACTGAAAATATACATATGCTTCTCATCTACCATCATACTTCTAATCAACCACCAATAAAATTCTTAGAAACTCAAAATCATTTAAAATTTCGATTTTGAAAAATCGGGCAGAAATTCAATTAAAATGGTCTAATTGAGCTTTCCACTTTAATGGTGAATAGATATGGTATTTTGAAAACTTGTGAATATTTCCACGAAGTTAGGGCTTATGGAATGATTTCAAATTACTATTCCTTTTTTATCGGAAGTTTTAATTCCTTTATTGCTCCCAGAATTTGAAGTACCTTGCCAAAACCTGTCAAACACTGTCTATTTGTAAACGACATTAGTTATAAATCACATGAGTTGGATTGGAACTGTTGAACTATAAAATATATCGCCTATTCAGTTTGGATAGCTATTAATGCAATTTTCCATAGAAACTATCGCTAGGGACGCAGTTTCATCAAGTGCATTTTAAGAACGTAAAAAATGCAGACAAAATTAACCCTTTAGTAAATTAGCAAAATAAATAAAGTACGTTTTCGAAGAATGTAGGTTACGTTTATTTACAAAGTATTTGTAACATGATGGTACACGTAAAAATTGATCGGACTGGAGTTTTTGTCATGAATGTGATATTGGAAGGTGGTTTTTACAACTTTCCGGCCGCACGAAGAGTCTCCAAGAGCCTGACGACATGTTCAGGCATTGGAGGGGGAGTAGGGATGTGATCTCCTACGGGTCGGAATCCGTTTTCGTCAGCGACAAAGCTGATGGTGATGACGGTACCGTCAGGGGCAGTGTAGGAGTACCCGCCTTGAGAAGTGGCGCCGGCGTCGGTGGGGGTGATTTGCTTTTGTTTTCCGGACTCTTGGCGGGAAACGCCATCGCCAGTTTGGAAACTAAGTCCCAATGAGGAATAAAGAAAATTAAACGAAAACCAAAATGGGAGACGCTGTTTTTACCTGAAACTGTAGCTTCCATCACCGTTCACTTCTTGTTGTTGGCTGATGATGGGGACGGGCGTTTGGTTTTGAGGACGAGCCATGGCTACGGCCACTAAAGCAGCGAGGATGATCTGTTGAAAAAGGAAACCACTTTCTCTTTTAAACTTGAACTTTCTCATTATGATGGTTTTAGCCTAAAGTTACCAGCTTCATGGTTGTAAGTAGTTGTCTTGAGTTGCTTCGAGAGGATGAAGATGCAGTGTGATACTCCAAGCATTCGTAATCTCCTTTTATATGGTGCACCTTCCTGGATGACATTGAAGATGCTCTTATCATGAAGGAAGACCCTTAGCCACACGTCGCTGAAAGGCCTATAAGCCGCGAACCTGTTTCTTTTTCACTTTCCCTGCTCCTCGTTAGTTCCGTGACTATGTTTCCTTGAAGCTGCGGTCGTTCATAAGCTTGCCTTTCACATTATAGCTTTTTCTTATTTTAAGAATTGGATAGATCACTTCTATCTAATTTTTAGGATAGTGTGTAGGCTGGATCACTCTAGAACTATTTATAGCGTACCAAAGTTATCCCTGAAATGTAAGATATACACACTAATATTACATATTTTTTTTTACAAATTGGATTAAATATAAGAACTTTGTATTTTCTACATGGTAAATGTGTATGAACAAATCCTAAGAAATATCGCCGAATGTTCCACTACACTTTATTTCCACTTAGTACGAATTAACGCAGAATGTTCCGTTTGAAATGACATTTTATAAAGTTAGTGCATTTGAATTGCATCAAAGAGTAGTTGTTTTATTTTCTTGGCTTTTTGAAAAACATCCCGCTAATTTATAAAATCTTTATAAGTATAGAAGAATACAACCTTATCTTCTACAGATCCATTTTTAATATAATGGTGTCGTCTTTAGACAAATCAAAGAAGTGCTTTTCAATTTTAAGGGTATTGTATTGAAAAGGCGGATTATATTTCTAGAAAATACTATTTTCTAAAATCATTCCTAATTTGAAGAAATTGTAAAGTGATCCGTAAGCGTTTTGTACTTGATTTACGGGCTGTTTGCTTTTTTTGTTTCCTTTTGTTTCAAAATTGCAAATATCAAAATTCTAATAAGAATTTTGATCATTTACCTTCAAAATCGGTTTTCATTGGACTAACGTTATGCTATTTTGATGCATAATTAAGTGAAATAAAGTTTTAAGAATAGTTTCCATTTATTTACAAACTATTTGTAGCATCACAACACACGTAACATATCGATCAAAAGCAGATTTGTCTTAGGATTTCGGAAGGTGTTTTTACAACACTCCGGCAGCACGAAGGGTCGCCAAAAGTTTAATAACATGTTCAGGCATGGGAGGTGGGGTAGGGATGTGATCTCCTACTGGCC
>RJJA01000775.1:0-13663 GCA_003724045.1 Lepidurus arcticus | reverse complement strand
CTACTAACGACCGGACCAAACGTTTTGTACTCATCCCTGGTGGTAATAAAATACTACACTTCCTTTTCGGTACCGCAGGAGACGAAGATATCGATCAAATTAATAACCGAATCAATAGTATGACTGCTTCATTCTCTTGTAGATCGAGCACCCAAATAACAAAAAGATAGAGCTTCGTGGCGATGAAGCTTTTGATTGACGGGGGAGTTTTCTTCATCAGTTGGATCATGAGAAACTAAAAGAGACTCAAAATCGGCAAAAGCTATGTAAGGTGTACGTTGAGCTGCATTAAAACATCGCATCTGAACAAAATCGTTCTTCCCCCGAGTGGGGAGTCGAACTGCTTTTTGTTTGTTTTCTAAACAGTACATTTTATGTGCGTCCAGGGAACTGGAACTCTTAAACGCGTTTAGACATTTGAGACAATTGTTGCGGATTCCTAATTGCGTTGCTTTGGTACGTTCTTGTGTTCCTTCTATTCCCCTATGTATGCCCGCCCAATTTGTGTATGTCGTTCCTAAAGTTCCTTAGATTTGCCGACCAGGGAAGCGAAGGCTTGGTAGCCTTGCCGGGACGTTCGTTTTTCCGCCTGGGCTCACACTTGCCTTATGTCGTTTTATCTTGCCATGACACCAGTTCCTTTTGTGATACGTCAAGTAAAAATTATACTGACATCAACCTACCTTTCGTGTTGTACTCATCCAGTATTCGTTAAGTAATCTATACCATAACGACCTTCAATTATTAAATACACAACGCAGGACAATATCAAATATTCTCAACATTGGTGCCGTGACCAGGATGGGTCGTACCGCTGGTCAAACCATTGAGCGTTCCAAAACATAGGCGAAGCTCTTAGAGAAACGCATTGAATCCACGTTCCAAAAAATAGAAGAAGCAGAAGAAGAAGGACACCCTAACCTCAGAGAAACTGTGAACGATCTTATCGGTTCAATTGAAGATTGTTTGGGAGACCTGAAAATTGCGCATCAAAAGATTGAAGCGAAAGTGGACATTTCAGACCTTGAAGATGTAGCTGAACGACAGTTGGAGATCCTTGGCTCTTTTAAAATGAAGCTTGCACAAGTCAAGAGAAGACATATGCCTATGCAGCGTGAATCGTCTCGGCCCACGACTCCTACCCATCACGAAACACCACGGGGACACGCCTCACTTGCCAAAATCCTTCTCCCTACCTTTGAGGACATCTTGAACTGGAGTGAATTTTGGGATGCATTCTCAGCTGAAGTGGATCAAAATTCCGACATACCACCAGTCCGAAAGTTCAAATACCTAGTAGACAATTAAAAGGTGCCTCATTGAAAGTCATCGGTGGCCTACCACGCACTGCGAAAAACTACGAGAACGCCGCAGCACTGTAAAGGACTGATATGCCAAGCCACTTTAGGTCACTAAGGCCCATATGAAATCTCATGTTTCTAAAGAAGCCCGAATAGACCCTGTCGTCTCTACGAAGCTTTCTGGAGACCGTCAAGACACCCGTTAGAGCATTAGAAGCATTCGACAAGAACATTGAGAGTTATGGCGAATTCTTAGTTTGCGTTCTGGACGAAAAACTCCCCCCAATTACTATTTCCAACATGGCGAGATCCTTTGGGTCCCCTGATTGGAATTTTGAAGACTTTTGTCATCGACTACAGCATGAGATTGAAGTGCTTGAAACCAGCGTCAATTCTGCGTCAATTCTACATCAACACCCCACAGAAGAGACTTGACAAGACTCACTCTAACCCCCAAGCATCTGCAGCTGCCTTGACCATCGGTACAAAGGAGAAGCGTTGCCCGTTCTGCCGCGACATGCACTCTCCAAATCATTGCATCAAATTCCCGAATCCGGAAGACAGGTTACGGGTAGCCAAGGAAAAACGCCTATGTTACATCTGCCTGGCTGCCGCCGGACACTCCAAGATCTCAGACTGCCCTTCGAAGCATTCATGTCATTCTCGTGGAAAGCGAAACCATACAAGCTTGCACCTCACAAAACCCCAAACGAGTCACGCAGCTTCGCACCCTTCTGAGATCACAACAGTAATGGTCACCAATACGGTAGCTCGTACAGCGGTACTCTTGAAAACTGCACAAGCGACAATTAGTAACCGTGATTGCACCTCGGTCGTCAACGTACTTTTCGACGACGGTTCCCAAAGATCCTTCATCACTACCGGACTAGTTCGCAAACTCAAACACCGCCCTCTTGATACTGTCGTCACGGGAGTGAGTTCCTTTGGATCCCACACACCACAGAAGTCCACGTTTCGATTAGTTGAAGTGAACATATCCACTCTTGATGGCGAAAGCATTCCCGTCCAAACTCTTGTAGTCCCTTCGATAACATCTCCACTTCAATTCGATATCGGCGTACCTCTTGGAACATTTGCGCATCTAAGGAACCTGCCATTGGCTCAACTAAACCTTGACAACCTATCATTACTCCCGATCGACATCCTAATAGGAGCCGACCACTATTGGACTTTCGTCGGTAACGAGGTAATTCGTGGAGAGGGTCCCGTCGCTGTCAACTCAAGACTTGGGTTTCTTCTGTCGGGTCCCGTTCCTTGCTCGCAGTGTTTCGGAACGGGCATTTCGGCCGGAACGGCGATAATGATTTAAGTGAAGTAACATCAGTCTTAATAATGAAGCAGTATTAGTATCTTAAAGTACCTTAAAGTAAGTACCTTAAAGTAGACCTTTACTCACCCCAGATATTTATTTATTCTTTTCAGTGGTGAAGGAATAGGAGAGGGGAATCATATTCCCAGCAGGTTCCTTGTTAGACAAATAAACTTAATTTCTAAACAAAATCAAATCTTTTATTGAATTCACTTCAGGTACTTGATCGTAACTGCACTAGTTTAAGACAAATTGCACTTGAGTAAGCTAAATTGCACTTGAGTAAGCTAATTGCACTGTAGTTAATTAAAATGTTAAACGAGATGAGCATTTCGTTTTATAAAAAGAAGGGAGGAGAACAAGTCAGGCTTAGTTCTATTCCTTTTACATGAGAGGATGTCTGCAGCGGTGCTAAAAATACGCTCTATATTTGCCGTGGAGGCAGGAACCGCGAAAATGTCTTTGGCAACTTCTGACAAAATAGGGAATCTATGAGCATTGACTGCCCAATATTTCAGAGGGCTGAAAGAAATGTCCACGTGTGGATCTCGTGTGGCCTCTTGGCTTACAAAGACAGGTTCACTGAGGTAGGATTCTAGTTCACTGTAGACTTTTTCGATACCGCGCAAAGAAGGACGAGATGACATCACTGCACTAAAGAGAGGACGGATGACGTTTGCCTTCACTTCCAATATGTTACTGGCCCCGGCCAACGGCTCACTGGATTCTTGTTGTGCTAAGAGGGAAAAAGTTAGACAAATCAAGATTATTTTGTTTTATAAGCACCTATGATTCTTACATAGAAAGGGATATCGCATTTCGAGTTCCTGCTTGACTTGACAGAACAGCTATTTCTGAACGTCCAGATAAACTTATCCAGCTTATTTTTAACAGTGGATCGAGTATGGCTCCTACGAAAAGAAATTCAATTTTCGCAAAATACGGTTGATAAATACATTACCTAGAACCTAAAACGTGTCGTCAAGGACGTTTTGCATTCTACGTTCTAAGGAGCAATGTAAAGCCCTAGCAACAGTTTTGCAGTAAGTAACCATGATTGCATGTGGATTGACGCTTTTGTCAAGCGACGTCTTGCTCATCATATCAAGGTAAGCCGGTACTACAAGGCCTGTGGTCTCGAACTCTTTCTGAAAGGCATCGGTAGCCGGCTTAAATGGCCCCAGGAGTATCACAAGCTCTTTCAGCATTTTCATCTGGAACGCCGACACTTTTCCAATTTCATGCCATCTTGTACAAAAAGCTGCAGGGAATGTGCAATGCAGCTTGCCCGAGAAGTGGCAGACAACGCATTACAGGGCAGTACTTGCGCAAACGCATTGTTTAGGAACATTTGGTTAACGTCTTCTTCGATGCTTTCGTAAATTACCTCTTCTTCCTCGTCAACTTCATCTAATGCTGCCATATCTTCCCTTAGTTCGTCGGGTACATTGTACGAACAGATCTCAACTTCACATTGTATGTCGAGATCAGTCAGCTCGACAGTATTGGCTGCAGCACTTTGGGTGGACCCAATACTGTCGAGCGAAAGCAGTGTCCAGCCAGGAAGTTCGATATCAAAGGCGCGCTTCATGTTGCTGGCGCTATCAGTTAATATGCGTACAACCTTGTAGAGGGGACGTATTAAGTGTGTAAAGGGATACAAAAGTCAAGAATAAATAAAACCTTGTGTTGCAATCCCCACTCTTTCAACACGCTTTCATACTCGGCATAGATGGCCGCAGCCGTGTGACGCCCGGTCATATTTTTAATGGAAAGTAAGCAAGCGATGGGTTCAAATTTTGAGGTCACTGCTGAACACGAAATTCCGATGTAACCTTCCATCCTCTTGGACGACCATATGTCGACCATTATGGCACAAGACTTGACTGTCTCAAGTTTTTGACTAACTGACTCAGTCGTCTTCTTCATGAGTTCAGGAATAAGGGTACCCCGAAGGCGTTCTTTGCTTGGAATACTATAGTCCGGATTTAAAGCCTACATAATCGCAACAAAAGTAGAAATAATTAGCCGTATTTCTCGAGTAAAACCAAATAATAACTTAAGGAAAAACTCTTAGAAACCAAACGAATTTACCTGCATGAAGTTCTTGAACCCTTTCCGACAAATAAAGCTTAGAGGCAGGTTATCATCGGCAATCATTGTTGCAAGCAGGTTATCCAATGTTGACCGCTTGGATGCTGTCATGCTTTTGGTTGTCAAGAAACTATATGGTCAACTGGTTAGTACTAAGGTTACTATAATCTTGTCGTGGAACGAACCACACGGAGAGGGAGGAAAGTTAAAACTCCCTCCAGATATGTCTGAAGTAGCCACAAGCGGCGCTGTCGCCTCCTGGGGACGGGCCCGATGATTACCCTCCTTAAAGAAACGGGTTCCTATAGACAGACGAAGAAACAACAAGTTGCCAATATCGGTGCCCCGAAATGATTCAAGTTATCCTCGTTTAACAATCTCCATTTTGTACTCAAGTAAAAATACAGTTGTAATAGCATCTACCCGGACTCTCAAACAAATCTTAAGTTAATATCCATACCTACTCAAAACTAATTGACTCCCCATACTCATTTTGTCTTCTTGCTCACATTTCTTAAATGTGTCATGATGAAATCGTTTAGCGTGAGGGCTGAAGTTGGCATACGTCGAAGCATCTCCGGAAAGGCACGGACGATTCACACAAAGCGTACATTTAGCGAAGTTTTTCCGTTTGATTTCCAGTCTTCAAATATAGAATGTTTCCATTGCTGCCAGTTTTTCTTGGACGCCGTGTTAATTGGGACACAATCCAGTGATATATCAGCTGACTCATCGTCAACCTCTACATGCTGAGGGCTAGATGAAGCCAGCCCACAGCTGGTGGAGGTTGGATCGGCTTGATCTTGATGTTGAGCTGTTCCATTGTGATCACTTGAGTAGCTCGAGTTTTGAGATTGCTTTCTCTTGCCATATTGGTTTGGCTTGTTTGTCCCACGTCCAGGCATCTAAAATGAAATAAACGGGGAATCAGAAGAAAGCCATTTTTGTTTCTATTCGAGATATTTTTCTATACAAGAATACAACTAGCATATATTCTAAGACGAGTCTGCAAATAAACTGATTTAAATTCAATTGTCATTTAAGTCAAAGCTTACACCAAAAGTGCTGCGATACAGTTCTACAAGTAAATGCAATATCTTGAACTGAACTTCCAAGCAAACGCGGCTAGGCTAGGTTTTAAAAAACAATCTTCGTGTTCGTGGCGATCGGGCAACTGTATCTAGAAACTATACGAAACATAATCAAATAAACCACAAATCTGCATTTGAATGCATATAAACTGTAAAGTATAATATGTAAGTAAAACAATAATTACCAATAATGGTCTTAATGTTTTGGAGGGAAGCACGTTGCACGTGAATCGCCACCTTTCTTTGTTTCGTGGTGTTTGGTTCGTGAAGTTCAGAGCTTAATCAATGACCAATAGATGGCTTGCTCGGAACGGATTGAACGGCCCAGGAAAGCCGTTCCGTTCCTGTTTGCTTGCGAGCAAATGCCGTTCCGTTCTCGTTCATTTTACGAATTGTGACATTTTGTTGCGTTCCATTTAAATGAACCTAACAGGAGGTACGAATTCCCAGCAATACGCGAGGAGTTAGAGTTAATTGAAAGATCAGCCACTGAAGCCGGCCGTACTAGTCCTCGCCTTCGTGGGTTTGTTTCAAAACTCGTGGATCTTTTTGGTGAGCCAAACATCCCTGCTCCGACAATGGCCAATCCCATCACCGCGCCCGGTAGGTTGCGTAAAGCGGTGAGTGCTCCCCGATTCTCGGGAGCCGACGATGAGGACGCGATGCGATTCCTCACCAAGTACGAGCAGATTGCCGTTTTTAACGGCTGGAACGAGAACGATAAGTTGGAATGTTTCGCTACCAGCCTAGACGGCCTGGCCGATACCTGGTACAGTAATCGATATCCCTTCGGTGGACCACCCCCAGGCTCGTGGAACGAACTGAGTTCCGAACGTTTTTCGTCCCCCAAGGCCAAGTCTTCTGTAGCAACGCCAAGTTGCAAATGTGTGTGCAGCGTCCGGAAGAGTGTCAACGAATATTACATGGACGTAGTCCACATGTGCCGGGAGATTAATCCCGGCATGTCAGAATATGACAAACTCAATCACCTCTTCCGAGGCCTACGGCCTAGTTTAGTGGAGCCGCTATCGCGCACGAATGTGCAAACGTGCGATAAATTCCTTGAAGAGGCGAACCTCCTGGAGTTCAGCCAGGAGAGGAGCAGGGTCTCACAATCATGGTGTACCAGTGTAATGAGGAATGAGAGGCCAGTGCAAGATAGGCCACGATAGCTGGTGTGAACGTGTGGGGACAAGGAACCACCACCCCTGTTGCGCCAGTCGAACCTCCAAGACCGAGGAGCAGCCCGTCGTCGGAATCCAGCGCCATAGCGGAGGCCCTTAGCAAACTGGCCGGAGAATTTCAGCCATTCCGCGAAAGTTTCGCGAAGCCGCATGGTAAGGTTGGCCGTCCCTATTCTCCCACTCGTTCTTACCCTCCCAATTCCCGCACGCATGATGGAAAACCTATTTGCTACCGCTGTCAAAAGTCAGGGCATATTGCACGATACTGTGCCAACCCTGAGTCCAGGGAGCGTGGTCAAGACCACCTGGAAACAGGGAAGGGAAGGGGAAATAATGAATCCCATGGTAAAGGGAAGGGCGGCAAGACTAACGTCAATGGTCTCCAGAAGACCCTCAAATAACGATCGCAAAGATTCTGGTTCGGAAAACTAAAAAGGGCAGCTCCAGGGGTTGGAGTCGCCAAGGCCGTTGAGATCCCCCTCTTATGTGTGTTCTGTCCAAGCCTAGTTAGAGAGCGAGTAATTTGTAATGGAGTAGAAGCAATAGCCATCATCGACACTGGTGCGACCGTGAGTTTAGTTTCTGAAGATTGGGCTCTACGTAACCAGGCGGAGTTAGTAGACTGGGAAGGCCCAGAGATCGTGGTGGCCAATGGAGAACGAGCTCAGATACGAGGTGGCGTGTGGCTTGCCGTTCTACTCGCAGGAGAAGAGGTTTTTACGTCTTTAACAATGGTTTGGCGGAGTTAATCGTAGGCAACGACTTGCTTGGGCAATTGGGGAATGTGACCCTCCGATATAGAGATGATGGTTTTACCTTAGCAGGCCATCGTGAAAATGAATGAAAGGCAATCGGAGATAGGTCGAATAACGCCCCTGCACCGGCAGTGGGTTGTCTATAGAGATGTAACGTTACTATTAACGTTGTACTTACGTTTTAGGCTTCTTAATGGAGCTGTGGTTTACTAAGGTAACGCAAGAGACTTTGAACTTTACTTCTCAATTTGTATTCACACGGACGGAGTTTCCGTCCGTTTACACTTCGGAATCACACTGACTACCCGAATAACTTCCCTGCTGTCCTTTACACCTTTCGGTAACTGGACAACAGGGTTGTAAAAGTGATGGCTCCGTTGTCACTAGAAGAGAGATCTTCTTCCTCTGTCACAACAAGGCCATAAACTCTAAGGTGTTTCTGGGTCGCATAAAGTGTCATCACAGAGAGCTAGAAACAATGACAAAACGGTAATGGGAATGCTCAATGCCACCGAGTAGCTAGACGAAACCAGAAAGATTGAAACCGATCGACAGATAAGAGCACAGGCACGAGTAGAGCTTCCAATTATCCTTTCCAGTGAGGAAAACGAAATAATGGGAGAAATTCACGAGGAAAAGACAGCGAGGCAAGATAGGAGAATGGAGGATAGAATGGTAGGGAAGACAGAGAAAATAGCGAGCATAGTACGAGAATTTGAGGATCAAATTGAAAAATGTACGCCAGCTGGCTACGCTATAACGGCTCCCGTAACACCGGGCTCGGGTAGCCAGAGAATCCCTATCAGAGAATGAGAATGAATGAATATACCTATATGAATCAGAGAAGTCTATGTCCCACAACTGGAGGAAAGCCTCGTTTCGGTCCTAGCTTCAAAGTACAAACTGATCTTTCAGACGGTTCAAAAACTCCTCAGCAGGTGGAGCCTCTGGTGACTCAATGTACTGACGTCCTTGCTAACGGCGTAGGCATCTCACGGGGAAACCCCGACGTAGAATTTAGGAAGCAAGCGGTTAGCCGACCCCGGTGGAGTCGATGTCATGGCATTCTTAGTCCGAAAATTTCCAATATGCCCAAGTCCCACTCGGGGGCGATTTACAAGGAGACTTACTAAGTTTTGACGCCGAAACGGAAAATGACTTGATGAACTTCGAGGAATTGCCTATGCAGTCAGATACTTTGCAGTCAGTTAGTGAGTCAAGAAACGAGGGCTTACCGAAAAACAGACGCTTTACAGAGCCAAACCTAACTCTCATTTTCAAAGCCGGTGACGTCATTAACAAAACCAAAGACAATAGCTCTACTGCGAAAAAAGACCCCCACGGACTAGCTGTGGCGGATGTAGCGTGCCACGAGGCAAAGTTAGGTCAGGACGAGTTATGGGACCCAGGAGGCACGAATTGTTGCGAAATTCCTCTTGAAATCTATAAAGAAAGTCCCAATTGTAAACCTATCCCGACAACCGAGAAAGCTGGAAACGACCGTGACACCGTCAGCGAGAGCGAGAATCCTTTTAGTTGCATGTTGCTGGCCACGAAAGGAAAAAGTCAAAAGAAGCAAGGTAGCCCGCTTAGGTTAGTCTCCTTGCAGGCCCACAAAATTCCCCCGCGATCGAGAATGCCCATTCACGTCAACCTTGTGAACAAGGATTCAGACAAATGCAGATAAACTAACACCGCAGTCTACAGACGAAGATTTCCTAGTAGAACCCAAGAAGCGATTATTAATCGAAAAAGGGATTACCTTAGGTCGAAGCATAACTACCTTTCAGGGTGGGTACGGTCTTGTAATGCTAGTAAACTTTGGTCCGGAGGCCCAATGGGTGGCCGCGGGGACAGTTTTAGGCAGTGTAGAAGACCAGGTGCCACACATAGTGGAAACAGAGAAAAGAGTAGTTACTGACGAGACTCTGGATAGCTGTATATCTGATCGATTAGATGATAATCAAAAGCAAGCGCTTAGAGAGGTGCTGAGTAAGCATCGCATGTGCTTTGCCGGGGTTCAAAGGATCTAGGTGCGTCCAATGTGGTAGAACACGGAATAGATACGGGTAACGCAACGCCTAACGCCCGGGTAACGCAACGCCCGGGTAACGCCTACAGGGATAAAGAGCTGATTAGGCAGCAGGTGGAAGAAATGATAGAAGCGGGTGTTGTAGAACCATCAAGCAGCCCATGGTCTTCCCCCGTAGTGTTGGTCAAGAAGAAAGACGGTACTTGGCGCGTCTGCGTTGACTACCGGAGGCTAAATTCCGTCACGGTCAAGGACGTTTATCCTTTGCCTAGGACGGATGACGCATTGGACTCCATGCAAGGTTCAAAATTTTTCAGCACATTGGACCTTATGTCAGGTTACTGGCAAGTTGGAGTAAAGGAAGAAGACAAAGAGAAAACGGCATTCATAACAACGGATGGTCTATACCAGTTTACGAAGATGCCATTTGGGCTTTGTAACGCTCCAGCCACCTTTCAAAGGATGATGGACGTTATTTTAGCGGGATTTAAGTGGCAAGTTTGTCTAATCTATCTAGACAATGTCGTTATTTTCTCCAAAACCTTCCAGAAGCATGTGGTAGACGTGGACGCCATTTTGGCATCTTAGGTAAAGCAGGGCTGAAGTTAAAACCTAGCAAATGCCATTTTGGCTGCGAAACTGTACAGGTGCTCGGGCACATAGTGGACCAGGAGGCATTAGGCCGGATGACAGTAAATTAGGGTTGACAAGGTTGGTAAACTAGGGTCTCTCAAGGTTGACAAAGTTAAATACACCATTCGTATGGGGTTGAACAACAGTCAGCTTTTGAAGACCTTAAGCAAGCTCTTGTTTCGGCGCCTATTCTAGGTCACCCAGAGTTGGATGGTGAATTTGAGATTCATCCGGACGCCTGTGATTTTGGTATAGGAGCAGTTCTGGCACAGCGCCAAGATGGTGAGGAGCAAGTTATCGCTTATGCGAGCCGGATCCTTAACAAAAGCGAACGGAATTATTCCACCACCGAGAAAGAATGCTTAGCTCTCGTAAGGACTGTAAAAAGATTTAGGCCGTATGTTTGAGGTAAACCTTTTAAAGCAGTCACCGACCATCACGCATTGTGTTGGTTAATGACTAAACGGGAGTCCAAAGGGCGTTTGGCTAGGTGGGCCTTCGCTCTGATGGAATACGAGTTTCAAATCGTACATCGGAGTGGAAGGGTGCGTAATGATGCTGACCCTCTGTCACGTAACCCGTTGACCCCCCAGCTGAAGAAGGCGACGACAACGGCCCGGTCGTGTTTGGAATTGCTGTTCACTCAGTTGATACACTCTTAGCTGATGTTGAAAAAGAGCAACGTTTAGATCCCAGATGGGCAAAGCTGGTCGCCATCTTGGAGACAGTCAACCCAACAGCTGTAGAAAAACGTAAAGTCGTTCAATACACAATGCGAGAGGGAAAACTTTTTCGAATTTTGGTGAGAAACGGCGGATGTCGCCTAAGACTGTGTACCTGCTTCTCTGAAAAGGGAGGTTCTGTACGCCTGTCACGATGACGTCACTGCTGGTCATTTAGGTCTCAAAAGAACGTTGAAAAACATCAGCAAAAGATACTATTGGCCTAAAATGACAAACGAAGTAGCTCGTTACGTCGCCTCCTGTACGGATTGTCTAAAAGGAGAAACGACGAGAAATAAAGGCCTCATGGTCCCGATCAAGGTTGACAGACCATTCGAAAAAGTGGGAATTGATCTGCTTGGCGCGTTCCCCGAGACCCCGCACGCTAACAAGCACATTATTGTGGCAGTCGATTATCTAACAAAGTGGGCTGAGAACAAGGCTGTCCCATCAGCGTCAGCCGAGGAAGTTGCCAAATTCTTCTGGCAACAACTCGTATTGAGACATGGAGCACCGGAGACTTTGTTGAGCGATAGAGCAACCTGCTTTAAAGCGGAGTTTACTGAGGAGCTGATTAGGGTTATGCAAACTAATCATGCTACGACTACGGCGTACCATCCGCAATGTAACGGCTTAACCGAACGACTCAATCACACCCTAGCGGACATGCTTTCCATGTACGTAAGTAGCAACCACCGGGATTGGGATGATTGTCTAGACGCTGTGACCTTCGCGTACAATACGGCTGGAATCCATTGGATACTCCCCATTCTATCTCCTTTACGGGAGGGAGCCAAAACTCCATCTTGATGTGGCGATGGGTGCCTCTGCCGAGGTAGACGGGATAGATGACTCTACTGACGTAAGCAGAGCGGGTCAAATAGCCAGTCGTATATCAGAAGCTTTTAGCATTGTAAGACAGCGTTTGAATAGAGTTCAAGCAAAACAAAAGGAGCGCTATGACGAATCTCACGAGGAGCGTTTCTACAACGTAGGGGATGTTGTAAGGGTTTATACTCCGGTTCGGAAAGTGGGGAAGTCTGAAAAACTTCTCCATCGCTTCTTTGGCCCATATAAGATTCTTCGTAGGACGTCTCCCGTAGATTACGAGGTTCAGGGGGTAAAAAGACGGAAATCCGACATGCCCTTTGTAGACAGAGTTAACGACTTCGACGAACCAACTTTGTTCGTCAAGTTGGGAAAGGAGCAAGATCTTGAAGCGCGCGACCGGACACTCGAAGTATCGGGTGAAGCTAGCGAGTTGGCGATAGAACCCGCTGACTTGCTTTCCCACGAAGCGACAGAGACTGACAACGTAAACCTCCGGAGCCTGAGGCTCGCGTTACGGAGAGTGTAACGTACAGTGCTCGCCCGGATGAACCCTTGGGTTTACGACGATCTCAAAGGAATAAAGGGAAAGTCAGGTTTTATGGGGACGAGGAAGAGGTCTAAAAGAGGATTAGAAAAGGAAGTGGTAGAGGGTGACGGCAACTTTGGCGCCCTGGAAAAACCATCGGGGTAACGATTGCCACCCAAACTTGCCACCCAAACCTAAAGGGGAACGGGGACGGTAAGACCAATACCATCAAAATTCAGGGGATAGGAATCATTGACGTCCCTGTCGCATGTGTGGCCATCAGCCGAGAATGGATTTTGGCCGCCTCCTTGGACTCTTTCGGTAAGTCCACCACCACTTCACGCATGCCTGCTTGGTCCTTTTCCGCTTTTCTATTAACCTGACCCAACAACATTTGCCCACGGCCAACCTTACCTGGACGGATCCGAAAATAGCCGTCCACATCAAAGCATTATAGGAGGAGAGCGGCGATATAGCCGCCAGTTGGAGGACAACGTGGGACGCGTTCCAGAAAGCCGCTGAGCAGCGCAAAATTATCTTCGAAGAAGCTCCTGACGAATGGAGCCATCTCAGCTACCCCTCGATAACCATTTCGGGATCATTTACGGTGGTAGTGGTGGCGATTGCCGCGATCCTGGGCTGGTTCCTATGGCGAATCACCAGTGGACGTAATCAAACCCTCAGGGGACGTGTGGAACAATTAGAAGCAACTTGGCAAGGAACAGCCACCTCCGGGAAACCCCGTTACAACCTAGATACGCTCGTACGGCGCGTTCGAGCTCTAGAACTAAGAATGTGCGCCCACGAAGCCGCATCCCCAGAAATCATGGAGGAAACCGAAAACTAGTGACCAAGAAAATTAGTGTAGTCGTAGTGTTGTACTTGTTTCCTCCAGTAACAATTACCCCAGAGTATAGACAGTTTAGTCTAGTGTTTAAATAGTGGCTGATCAACCACTAGATGTTTGCGCTTATTGATATTAACCATGTGCTTGCAAGCTTATCCCTAGTTATATCCTGGTATTGCCCCTAGAGAGCGTTATCGACGCGTGGTCCACTTGTTTCAACCGGGACGTTCGAAAGCGGGTCGGGGGTAATGTCACGGTCATATTCGCTTTGCTTGCATGTTTCACACTTTTTATTGATCTTTGAAGCTGACTCAGCA
>RJJA01000774.1:2566-13721 GCA_003724045.1 Lepidurus arcticus | reverse complement strand
AGTCGGCTTAAACCTTGGTCAAAACGAACGCGGCTCAATAGTGTCATTTCCAGCCTACTATTACGCTTAGGGGGGGAAGTCACTTCTAAACTCTCCAGTCAATTAAATGTGCAGGTTAATCAACTGAATTACCACTTCCTTTAATTGGCCTGGAAACAAAAGGATATCGTGCTGAGAACCTTAGGTAAGCGTAGGACTAGGGTTCAAAGGCGCAGTGTTAGTTGTTTTAGACGTGTAGGTATACAGTACGCAAACTATTGATCGCACGATGGACTTTCAAATTGACCAATAACAGTGCTTATTGTCGTCAGTGATTGCGTTTATCGTCGTTTGAACCAATCCTGTCGTTTCCAGACCACTAACTACGCTTACGCAGGCCTCTCAAAACTATAACCCTTCGAAACTCCCTAGTCAATTAAAGGAACAGGTCATTCAATTAAATGGCATTTAGTTGACCTGCCTTTAATTGGCTGGAGAGTTTAGAAGGGTAATAGTGTTGAGAGCCCTGCGTAAGCGTAGTAGTGGTCCAACGACGGATAAGTACTGTCATTGGACAGTTTGAAAGTCCATAGTGCGATTAATAGTTTGAGTACTGTACATAAGAATGGCGACGAACAAGAAAAGAGTTGATTTACATGTAAGAGAAGTTGCGGCTCTTTGAAACTTACCAGAAGTTGAATTTAACAGATTTGCAACAAAGGGAAACGGTCGTTAAGTTAGGAATTCCTCAGTCATCTCTATCAAAATAGCTAGAAAATCGCTGCGAAATAAACAATAGTGGGTGTAGTGAATCTAGAAAGAGGAAAGGTGTGGGTAAGTGTCAAAAAGCAAACGGTTCTTCGTTTCTTTGGTTTAAACAAGCCAGTTTTACGCGCCGATTAATCGTTCTATTCTATTTACATATTTCCGATTTTCGGTTATGAGAAGCTCCGCTTAATAGTATCAATATTCACTTGACAAACGTGATCACAATAAGCGGCATCTACGGTAGTTTACGGTCTGAAAATCAGTTCAAACATGTTCGCCGAAATTTCCTCCCATTTTTATACCCTCCCCCTTCGCCCCCGAAAAAATCCCATTAGCGTCCATAAAACCTAACCTGTCCTCCGAAAAACAACCTGTTACTACTTCCCAAGTGGTGGAACAATCCCAATCACTTTTACAACCCCAAATATCTCTCTTTCTTGTTTCATAGTTGGGGGAGAACTCAAAAGCTTCCTACCGGAGCCTGCCATTAAGCCCTAAAAGTATCCCTGACAATAATTCCGAACCTCTAAACCATCCCCCCCCCCCCCTTTAGGCCGAAAATGAAGAAGAAACTTTCCAATTGTATCGCAAAACTAAAAATCAACTCGCCCCCTTTTAGAACCAAAATAAAACCGGGAGGTGGAATCGCTCCTCTATTAGGTCCGCACCCCTCCTATGAAGCTAAAAGGTGTCGGCGGTCTCTTTTACCCCCTTTCAATTTCCAACCCTCTTCAATTTTACACTCCCCCCTTTCTATTTTGGCTTCTCTATGGGTTCTAACACCCCAACGTCATTTTTTCTAACTTTCAAATTAAAAAATCTTCCCAAAGTCCCCCCCCCCCCCCCACAAAAAAATCATGCTTCCCCCAAAAGGCAAGCCGAAAGGGGTTCGAAAGGTTCACTGAAGGGAGCGGAAGCTAATTACAAGATTATGTTGACCTTTCACCTCTTCAGAAAAACCGCGCCTTGACGAGATTTCTCTTTTCCCAGGCTTCTTTTCCTATTTTTATAAGTAAGGAAACGTGTCAATAAAAATGTAAAAAAAAATCAGAAGAATAATCAGCAGTAAAATAAAAAGAGAAGAAAAATTCCCCGAATATATTTCAACGGAATCAAGTATTATAAAACAATTTTTATACAGATAAAAAAAGCTTAATAAGCTATTCCTCCATTTCATGCTTCATTTACTACAGATAGACCCCTGTAGGCTTAATGAGACGCCTTGCAGGTTCTCTAACCGTCCTTCCAAGTTGTACTCTACGAGAAAGGATGACGATCCATCAAAAATCCTCAAGTTCCTCGAGTTTTCTTCTTAAACTTTGGGTTGATCACCTGTCATCCCGCTTGTACCGTTTCGTTTCCTTTTCTTGGGGATTTTCGTGTGTGTAAAAGCAGAAGGTACACTACATACGTGAAAAGTATGGGCTTATGGATGGATGGGAAAGATGGACAATACACAGCACACGCAACTGCAACAAGTGGGTGCCCTTTTAGTACAATCCTCGTGAGCCAACGTGAGAACCAGAGAGAGAGGAGAGGAACGAGAAGAAAATGATAAAGCGTATGAAGAAAAAGAAAAAAGTCCCGCCATCCTCATCTGGGAAAATGTTAATGTGTTAAGAACTCGTCGAGTTGGGTTCGCGCAGGGGAAACGCAGGCAATTTGCATACAAGTGTTGTGTGCCTCCCCCCGCACAGCACGACCAAAAACGATGTACGAGGGGCTTAAAGCGAAATATCATAGGAAAACTCGGCTTTTATAGTGCTCATTGCTTTTAAAAAGTTTTCCCCTCCAATCTATACTTGTGAAAAACGCTCTTTCCATATCCACACAACACGCATACACGCACACAAAGAGGGACGACGCCCTCCTGTGCCTTAAAGTCGCTGGACTTTTAAACCGTCGTTTAGGATAACGGTAAGGTACCGAGTCTACGCCCATACGTTGGCGAGGGTTATGCAGTACAAACTTAATTGTGGACAGTTCATTCGGAGGCCTGAGGAATGTCGAGGATTGCAGAAGACTTTCCCGGTTGGGATATTTGAATGTGGCGCTACTGTAAGCGATTCAGGGCCCTTTTAAGGGTTCAAAATGTAAGTGGGCTTGCATTTGGGGGATAAATAGAAGACTAGGCGATGGAAAATAAGCAGAAAGGCGGGAGGATCATGTGGTGGGATGTTAGAAACTACGTGCGTGGGTTTGATCTATTTGTGCGTGGATTTTTACATAGTTTGCGCCTAGATTTACGTCTAAAGGTACTAAAAATAAGGCACGCGATGAGGAGAAGCAGTACGAACGCGCAAAGGGCTCCACGTGCGGATAATTTTGCCCAAAATTAACACAAAGACATCTTGGATCAACGCACAGATTACTCAACAGCTTCAACAGGCCTTATCCAGGAGGAACAAACTAAGGTGGAAAGCCTGGCACACAATGACTAGTAGGGCGCAAGAGGGTACAAAAGGCTGCTGCGCTTGTAGCCGACACGTTCTTCGGATTTAGTGATAAACATGTGCAATGTATGCTGCTATTCAAATTGACACCGTTATGTCATTTTTGAACAAAGAATTCAGCTAATGGAGTGAAAGAAAGTCGAAGTTTTAGCGATTCTCATCAACGAAAATTGATAAGAACCGTTAACCTAACCTAATGCATTTTCAATCCAACTACCAATTTTCAACCCGAGTGACACCTTTTTGTCATTGTTTTTCCTGAGAACGTTGTGCGACATTATGACACATTTCGTGTCACTTTTACCCCTGGAGAACCTGTTGCGTGTACACTACTCTTCAAAAAAACGACCCCAACAAACCATACCATCTAATGGCTCGCAACTGTGCGTCTGGGAACAGCACTACGAAACAATATTAGGGCTATTCGCACGGCCATTCGCAGCCCTGCTTCCACACACGCCGTTGCGGGCCTTTAGGACAGTGTGGTTTGTTGGGGTCGTTTTTTTGTTTAGAGTACTGTACCATCGAACAAAATTGGCACGCAACTAGCACCAGGTGCCAGAAGGCGCGCCAAAGGCTTTTGTGGGTGGATTTAACGCACAATGTACATCTCGGTTTTCGGCGTGAATTCAAATTTAAAAAAGAAAAGAAAAGTTACCTCGACCATATCCTTGTGTGTGTTTGGCAAAGCTGTTGACAACGGCATCCACTGCTTCTTTGAGCATGGTTTTGGCTTTGGCATCATTGAGGGCGGAGTTGGCACTCGACGAGGCGGGGTTAGCGCCCACATGGGTTCCCGCAGTGCCGTTTACAGGCGCGGACGAATTCGTAGTGGAAGACGCAGGGGCGTGGCGCGTGGGGGCGGAGCTTGGTTTCGCTTTGCTCGGCATGTCACAGAGCTTTGTTTATCCCCAACAAACCAAAAAATCTGCCCACTCCTCTTCGCACTAAACTCCTTCACACACAAACACACTTTCCTTTCCTCCAAAGTTATTCCCAAATTCTCAACGCACTAAACACTCAACCTACAAAAAAATAATTAATGAATAAAAATGAATCTAAATCAAATTCATTCGTCTGCTTCCCCTAACTAACCCTTTCCTCTCTCTTACGCTTGACAGTGTTTATAGTAATGAAAAAATGATCTCCTACCCCAAAAGCCTCAAAATGAAAATCCAAGGATCAAATTCCACCCAAATTCCGATTCACAATTCCCACAAATATCACAAAAATTCCAAATTCGAAAGTACAATGACACTCCAAAAACCCAAAAAATTTACATGTTCTATTTTACTTTCAAGGCAAGGGAATACATTTGAGGGACGTCTGTAAGGGAGGTAAAAATGTCTAGAAAATCCTTGCGCTGCGTACGAGCGTCGATGCAATACTATGTCCTCTCTAGTTGGTTGTTTGGTAGATGCCAAGGCGAAAATGTGCATGCGACCCGGGGGAAGCGGGTGGCGAGCGGGAGGACGAGAAAGGCAGACCCAGGCAAGGTTTGCTGGCGCACCGAACAAGTGGCCCCAGCCATAACCCCGAACCTTCTCTTCCCCCTACCTTCTCTCTCTCTCCCCCACCCGCGTTCCTTTTCGAGTCTCCCTCAAACCTTGTTCCATAGCTTTTTCGTGCTTATAAAGTTCTTTTCTTTGGGGCGGTCGGGGTTACCTTTTCGCCGCCAGGTTGGGGTGTGCAGAGCAGGTGGTTTCCACTGGTATTCTGTATATGACATACACCATACCTACCAACCGATTCTAAAGGTGGAAAAGGAGGCGTTACCTCCATACCGCCTTCTTCCGCACGAAGCAGAGCTTTCGCAGCTGCTTCAGCTTCTGGACTTTTTTTGCCCCTCCAGTGCAGATCGCCATACAATCTCCCGTTTATTTTTATGTTCTTAAAAATTAACTTAAAAGAAAAAAAACCTTAAGGCAGTTTTGTCATTCCTGGGGCAACATTTGGTCATTTTTTTATTTTATTTCTTGGGGGGGGGGGAATTTTTTCCCCCGGCAGCTGCTTCCTTTCAGTCTTATCTTTTTTTTCTTTAATATAGGAATCTAATCCCAATCTCCTGAATGTTGTCATGTCGTCTTGGCTTGGCGGAGATTTTGAAAGGAATCAAACTCGAAAAGGGGAAAGTTCGCCATGGATGACTTAACGTTAGAGCTTGCCTTCGAGAATAACTGTATTTTTAATTGTTGGCAACAATGAAATTTTGCGCACCTTTTTTTTTCTGCTTTGGCTTATTACCCAAGCTTGGGTGGCGCCTCTCCCGATGCCAAGAGGGGCGGCGAGCTAACAGTGAAAAAATTTGGGAAGGTGAGCAACAATGAAAGTCACGGTTTAAAGATGCCTTCTCCGTTTTCCCAACTCTTCACTCGCTGAAAAGGCGGAAGAGAGCGGTTTGACTTTTAAGAAAGGAAGCTTAGATTGGCTTTTGTTGTGGGGGGGGGGGGGGCAGGGAGGTTGGAGGAATATCCTTCTAGCTTTGCTCCATTTGCGAACCCTTTAGAGGGCGAGTCCAGAACAGCTCGGTGAATGAAATTAAAGGTAAAGGAACCGGGACTAAGTTTGTCAATTTCCAGGAGTTTTCGAACGTTTCTGAGCGGTTCCGAAGGCAGTCAGCTAGGTCAATGCTGAAAAGTCATGAATGAGAGAATAAGAGGGTGCAAAAAGAGAGAAAAGGTGAAGTCGAGGGTGTCGTAAAAGGTTCCTTTAGACTCGAAGACTGTTGGGATCGGGACTAAGGCGATAAAGACCGGAAGGAAAAAAATATATGTAAAAAAAGGAAGAAAGGGAATTATCAGGTAACTGGAAATAATTTGTCTGGGAATTCTGGTGTCTGAAAGAGTCATAAAAAAGGATATCGGATTTGTGAATCTTAAAAAATAGTATTTTTTTTAAGGAAAAAAGTGATCTGAGATTAGAACGTTAGAAGGGTTGAAAATAGACTGGTTAAGGAGTCCGTTCGTAAAATAACTTTTATGACCGAAGATAATCCGAACAAAAAGACTAAAAAAACGAACGTTTTGAAAGATTGAGAAAAAGAGAAACAGCCGAAGGAAGAAGGATCAAGTATTACAGGCAATTTGTAAGAAATTAGGAACGACTTTTTAAGGGATCTTAGTATTATCTTGGACGTAAAGCAAAAGGAATATCATTGTTTACAAAGATGGTGGGAAATTATAACAATATAAATGATTCATTACTGTAACTAACGATAATTTTGTTTTATATAAACTTTGTCATTGTTGAAAGCTTTGCAAATTAATTACGCAGTAATTAATTAATTACCTAGTAACGTTATGGGACTGTCAAATAAGTCAAGCCCAATGGCCAACACCGTCACAACAACACGTGAGGTAGACACGCGTGTTGTCTGGCCTGCGCGCGCCCAGGATGCTGGATGTAGGGATAAGCTGCACGGCTAGATGGGCGTAGCGCATGGAAAACTGTTTACTTTGTTTTAAACGAAATTCTGCATTACAATCAGAGCTGCAACTTGCTCTTTTTTTTGCGAGCGTGCTCGCGCTCTTTGTTTTTTTTGCGAGCGCGCTCGCACATTCGCTCAACAGGCCTTATAAAGAGCGCGCTCGTTCGGTACTGCCATCTAAAGAGTGGATGAAATTTATTTAAAAAACATAAATAAATACAAAAATTCTCTAAAATAATGAATATAATATAAAATAATAAATATACTATAAACATATAAGTTAAAATAAAGTATACTAAGTAACCCGTTGCTTTTTGTTTCATGTTGTGGCTCATAGAAAGCGCCACTGTACGAGCACGCTCACGACCGCAAAAAATCAGAAAAGAGCACGCTCGCAAATTCGAACGTCAGCGCGAGCGCGCTCTTTTGCAAGCGCGATCGTTGCAGCTCTGATTACAATGAAAAGAAACGGCATAATATTAATAAGAAAAGTATATGTAAAGAAGAAGAACTAGGATAATACAACTTATAGGTTATTGTTATAGGTATTGGAATGACCATTTAATCTTTTTGTTAAAAAAGCCATCTTAAAAGTTGAGAGACAAGTTCTTAAAACCACAATAACAGAATACATGTATGTTAGAACAATTGTAATTCTTAACCGCACGTAAGAATAAACAGCTAAAGCTACTGATCAGTGCTATAGAGAGAATGAGATATCTGTGGGGTTTTCAAAAAGAGAATGCTTAGTAATCAGCACTGCCAATAGATAGCAATGTCGGAAAAACTCCAAAACCCAACAGGTTCTCCAGTTTCGGAACTCAGAGATAAAATGACATCAATGTGTATTATTGTTTCAAAACGTTCTCGAAAAACGAATGACAAACGGGTGTCAATCGAGTTCAAAAGTGGTAGTTGGGTTAGAAATACATTACTAGTTTAGGTTAGGTTACACTGTAAAAATGGGTACTGAAAACAAGTACTTTGGGGCCTCTCAAAAGTTGATAGCAGTTGAGAGCAGTTGATACTCGGACTGCGTATGACCCTCTCAATAGGAGTTATTCCTTCCCAATAGCGGGAGCCTATAGTGCACCCAAAACAAGTACAATATAGCTTAAAATGAGTAGGCTTTAGGTTAAAATGAGTCGTTCCCCTTGGATTGTGAGTTTTCGAACTTTCTATCCTACAGCAAGGTTTACGCTATACTGAATTTCATTGTTAGCTCATGTAGTGTGTGCCCCACTCCATGAGTTTTCGAACGTTTTATGTCCTATTACAGAAAGGTTGCTGTTGGGAAATTCAGTGTTAGCCCGTGGCCTACGGTATCGGTTTGTCGGTGCTATTCTGTACGACATTGTACCAGTTGACTTACAAGTTTTGTGTGTTCCGTGATTCGTTTTTCGTGATTTAGCCCCAGGACTTGTGTCGAAGTATTCATCGCTGGCTGTCAAACGATACGCTCATGAGGACTCAGCTGTAAGTATATTTTAAGTTATAGTACATATTCTAACGAAAATTGTCTTAGGAATTCATCAAGATCAAGCAGATGACGTGCACGCAAAACATAAGGCATATAGAAGTAAGCTTGGAGGCAAGAGGAGACAGACCCCGAATGCGAACTTGCTTTCGTCTAAAGGAACGACGAGAACAACAGAAATTAGTAAGAAAAGATCTTATATCTCTATAATAAATTAAGTTTTCTCAGAGACTTTACATAAAAAATCATTCTTTCTTATAGACGACCCACCATCGTATGAGAGAAATATGCAAAAGTTACTCCACCTGCACCGAGATAACGTTTCCGGGGAAGAAATCAAGATATTATTACGACTAACCCATCAAGGGCGAAGGGCCACCATATTGAACTGTAGACCCACCCGCCAAATTGATTGAGGACACTAACGCTACATTGCTTCTATATTTATTCACTTTATGTTGTGACTTTTAATATGATTTAGTGTGTGTATACTTCGTGATTCTTTAGTACCTAATCAGCAACTTTTTTAAATACAATAAAAATTATTTTGCAAATCAGCACTGAAAAAGAGTACGGTCGAGCGTTTATTTTGAGTATTCGAAAATATAAATTTGAGATAGTAGTCGTCAAATACTGAGAGGTGATACTCATTTTTAGCGCTGTTTGGCCCATTTTTGATACCTAAAATCTACTCATTTTGAGAGCATTAGACATAGCTCCTTTGAGAGCTAGCCTCTCATCTATTTTTGAGGGCAAGAAACTCGTGTCCTGGTTCCCATCTTTTTGAGTACCGGTTTTTATTTTTATGGGATTTCGTTAACAGTGTAGGATAGGTTAGGTAAGGTTAGGTAAGGCTAGGTTAGGTTAGGTAAGGCTAGGTTAGGTTAGTTATGTTAGGTTAGGTTATGTTGGGTTAGTTAGGTTAGGTTATAGACAGAGCTGCAACTCGCTCATTTTTTTTTGCAAGCGAACTCCCGCTCAGCTCTTTGTTGATTTTCTCAAGTGCGCTCACTCTTTCGCTCGCAAGTCCAGAAAAGAGCTAACTCGCGCTCGCTCTTTCGCTCGTTTATGCTGCCATCTCTTAAGTGAAAATGCAGCTTTTAAGAAAATCAGCTTTAAAAATTATTTCTGTAGTCCATCCCTCATATACCTGAACACATGGAATTCTTAAACATTTGTTGTCTCATTTAGAAAAACCTATGGATTTAATGTAATAACTCTTAAAATTTACCTGCTCAGCACGCTGAGCACAAAAACACCACGATGAATACCAAGCGACGCTTCGATCCAAGCTCGATCACAAAAAAATACTTTTTCTTCGCGCCGCGACGTGCGGGCTCCGCTGTACGTCATGACGCAAGCGTTACCCGCAAACACAGAGCCATCTCGCGCGGTCCCATTGCCAGTGGATGGGCTCTCGACTGCGAAGCCGACCCGAAACTTGCCCAAAGGCTCTCAGGCGCGGGTCTCGGCCCGGCAGGACGGCAAGCTACGGCGATCGCGCGATGGCGCGAAGAAAAAGTAATTTTTTTGTTACCGAGCTTGTAAATTATCCAAAGCACCTAGAGATTAGCTTGAGCATTCAAAAGAAAGGCAATGGTGCCGTACCTATAAATCGAAAGTCCGATTTTGAATGCGCCAATAGGTAAAGGCGCTAGCTCTCCGGCCAACTGTCCTCCCGTGTTATAAGGATAGGGAAATTTGAATTTTGGAGGAAAGGGGCGGAGCTAAAACCACTAAATAATTAATTACTCGGTTAATATGCATACTTGACATAATTTCATAATTTTTCTTCAGCCAGAACACTTCATTTGCTCTCCTCTATAACATATTTTTTTAATTTTTTTGCACTTGACTCCCCCTTTATGTGCAAAAATAGGAAGCTATTTTTTTAACTATTCGAAATAAATAAATTCGTTCCAGTAAAGCGCTTTGTTCTTTAAGAAATATGTCCTTAGCGAAATGAACCCGACAAACTAAATCGTGCGCATACGTCTCATAATAAGCGCTTTGTTTATGTAAATAAAGAATTAAGGTAAAAACTCCGCAAATCCAAAAGCCACATTGAAAACAATAAGCTAAATTAAAAGCGCAATAAGCGTTTGACCTGTACAGGTATTGTTATATTAGGGTACATTTATGTATGTTTGGCAGCAAAATTTCTATCTATATTTATATTATACTTTTAAACTGAATTTTATACAATACTTTATATTGTATGTACTATTCCATATTATAGTTTAATATTTATGTATTTTAAAAAAGTTTTCTCATCCACTCAATAAGGGGCAATACTAAAAGAGCGCGCTCTTTTTTGGAACTGTAGCGAAGATGCGTGCGCGCTCGCGGAAAAAAGCAACGAGCGCTCGCAAAAAAAGATCGCGTGGCAGCTCTGGAATTGAAGCACTACTCCAACTTCCTTTGCGTACACTAAAACATAGTACGTGGCCATCAAACACGCAACAGCTTCGGTCGGATTAGATGGAGCAAGAAATGGCCGTCCATCTGCCACTAATTGTCAGCGATTGCCCAATGGATACAATGTACGGCGTGGACCTTACGGGTTTTCCTTGACAATTGTAATCAAGTTTTCATCCTCCTAAGTAAATACAAGTTTAGTTAGTTTCTTAAATATATAGCCATGATAAAATTATACTATACCTCTCGTGCATAAAAAAGAACTTGCTCGTCTTGGCTTTACGCAAAAGTAGCAACTGCAGGGCATGAAGGGCAGCTCTTGACGCAGTGTCTACGACCAATTTGAATAGATTACCCAAACAAAAAACATCGAAATTACACTTACCAAAATTATCATCAGCTTTCAAGTACTCCGGTAAAAGGAGAGCGCCACGGACATGTTCTGCATTTTGTTTCTTTGCAACACGAAGTATCTTCGGCACCACTTCACGCCAGTTCTCTCTGAACCTGGAGACAGTATTAGATCCGAGGAGCAGGTCCATCTCCACCAGAAACTGAAGGAAAAATTATTAAGCAATAAAATCGAAATAATAATAGTTCACTTACGAAAACTTCTTGATTGAGGTATGGGCA
>RJJA01000773.1:417-13742 GCA_003724045.1 Lepidurus arcticus | reverse complement strand
ATATAAGGGAGCGAAAAGTCGCCAAATAAATCGCCAATCGCCAAGTTCCTTGAATTGCCCGCCAATCCATGTTCCCAAGACGCCCATTTTGGCGAGAAATCACCGGGGCTGGCAACACTGCTTCTATTGGTCGCGAATTAAGGACAAGTGTCGCTCTCTTGTGTTCAAGCCTTGAAACGTATTTAAATAAAAGAGAAAAAAAAATATTGCGAAACACGGCTGAATTCGGGGAAATTATATGGCCTTGGCATTCACGTAGTACCTATGATTACAGCTATTACTGTATTGATGCATTGGGGCAATTAAAGTCACTTATGTTCTGATCCCGCCCAAGCTATCAACAAATTATCGCGTACTATATCTGTATTTGCACAGCAGACGTGTTTGCGGCGAAGGGAATGCATAGTCGCGTCAGGTCACTTCTCGAAGGTTTTCTGTCTGGGCAGGCTATCTGTGCGTGACCTTTTTTCAACCGCTGAAAGCTAGTAAGGTCCCTTAGTTGAGTATTCCCACGTTTCCATGCCGTTTTGAGGAGCCTTAGGCTGGAAGTAAGAAAACATAATAGTCACTCAGCCTGTTGCTTAGAAAGGAGCAGTTTGGTAGTTGTCAAGCTGTTAATTTGTGATAATTAATGCCGTTTAATTCAGTTAACTGTGTCCTTGTAGACGAATGTACTACATAATCTGCTTCGAAATATCGTGCCTTTGGGTTTTACATGTGCTTGTGGTTATTTGGTTAAGAAATAAAACTTCGCCATCATGGACATTCCAGGAAACCAGTCCTACCAAGTGACCCAGCGGAACTTCAACAAAGTCAGATACAGAATGGGCAAGTAAATTTTTGCTTAGTTTCTTTCCTAAATCTACTGGTTCAGTTATTGCTCAACTAATCGATCAGCCAAGACATAGTGTACTGTACTTCTAAACAAGGTACAAGATTCAAGGTGTTCACAAGGTTAAAAGGTTAAACACCGAACACGTGCTGTGCTGGCCTTCCTCGTAGTAGGTCAATTTCGTTCGTCATTTCCTCTGTTCTCTAGTGTACTCCAGAGACGCTTTTTTAAATTTTTTTGTTGATGTCATGTTTGGTTAGTATACACTGGAAGTGTTTTTTTAGGGGCATTGAGAGGAGTTTCTTCCCGAGTCCCCCTAGGTCTGGCACACCTTTGTTTCATAAAATGGTTCGAACGTAGTACCTACCTGCCATTCCTCGCGTGGTGTTTGGCGGGTTCGCTCGGTTTATATCCCACATTGTGGCTTAGTACCTGTTGGCGCAATCTAGGTATACCTTGATGTCGGTGGTCTCGGTTGGGCACCGTCGCAGCGAGTTTAGTTTAAAGGAAAGTGAACTTCTCACAAAGTGAAACTTTACCTTCCATGTGTCTAGTCACGAACTAAACCGAGAAGCACTACACAGTGTGTTCTTTTACCTTAATGCCCTTTTGGTCGTAGCTCTTTCGGAACTTTTAATTGTTTGAACCACAGCCAAGTAAAATCAAACATGGATGATCCGTTCAACGTGGCCATAACTCCGCGGCTCGAACGAAAAGTTAACGTAACTATCTTTACTATGCAAGACGTGATTGTCGGTTTCCAGAGTCCTGATGGAAGCCATGGCTCGACTAGTCGTGACGGTAACGTAAACTTAGTATTCGTAAAGGATTCTATTTATTCACGTTTATATGATCAACAAACGTTCTTGTTTATTATTATTATTTTTTTACTCGCAAGTTAGTATCGTTTCCTTATCAACTTTTCCCTCCGCAAAGCCCTCGCCAATGATAACATAGTAAGGTATATAGTACGCATACTTTCAGGGGATATTGCTGAGGAGTGACCTGCTTTAGACGTTGTTATTTGCATATTGAAAGGAGAGGGGGATTGGCACTTGATATTAGTTTGAGGACACACTTTTGGCACGAGTATACGGAAGAGTTAATCCCCGTGGCCTTCATTCCGAGTAACAAAAAATAAAAAAGTCTTAGGATTAGTGTAAATGCTTCGGCCACAATTGACAAAAAAATATCGAGGTAGACAAGGCCAGTTTGGCTGGAAGTGCACTTAATATTCGTTTCCGAACTGGAGCCTGAACTAATGGCTTAGGGTCTGAAGTTCGAAAGTGCTTTGCCTTGACTTGTACAGGAAGTTTGCCTTTCTTTCGGCGATTTTGGTAGTTGGGTACTACGACGTACAGGTAGGAGAGAGCCATCGCCACTCTACACAAACGCAGGAAATTTTCATTGTTGACCTTGTACCTATGTCTCAATGGTTTTCTTTTCTTTTACAGTCGCTGTATAAAGTTTTGTGGGTCAAATTCGCACTACACAAGGCCTCTCCTTATCCTAACACTAGCGAAGTTCAACATTTAGTTGAAAAAAGTAGTTGCTAGGGGTTTCAAACTCGGTTCCATGGTGTAGAACTTACGCACTGGAGGTCTTCAAGTCATTAAGTTATAAATGAGGTCATAAGCGTACAACTTTTAAGCGACTGGTCGGGGAATGACGAAGTTTAATTTAGTTTGCGAACCCTTTAACTAATTCAACGTAGTTTAAAACAGACGGCCTTGGCATTTGTTGTTGTTTCAGTGTACAAAACCGATTATCCTGTACACTTTTTTAAAAGCTGTTACCCAATTTTCTGGATTAAAGTAGTTTTTATGTATATATCCTTGGGATCTTTTTTGTATCCTTCTTTCCTACGAGAAAGCATTGACCAGCAGCTTCAAACTGGTTTAGTCAGTGTTTGATATGGTACAACCAAGTTTTTCCTCGCATGACTCGGAATTCCTTAGCTAGGGGGCATCTAATTCACATTGAAAGCTCAATACTCTATTTTAGGTACTCAGTTAGAAAATAATATACTGGTTGATTTTTTATTCAGATCATGGTCACATGTTTTGCACCAACTTATGACGGCTTGGTATTGATTTTTTGTTGTTTAATAGGAACGATTAAAAGCACAGAGACTTCCCAAGGCTTGTTGGCCTTGGTGATTATGCTGCTCTTGTTGTTGGTTATCATTGTATATTGCTGTTGGGGTACCTGCTGCCGGGTTTTACGTAAAAGGAGACGAAATGGTGCTAACCCCCAAGAGGAGAATGGATCAACTGCTACAAGTTACCCATCGGTGGTCATTTTACCTTACGGTGGGATGGTTTACCGGGAAAACGAAGGGGAATGGCACAACAGAAGTATATCAAGTGACATTACACGTACGGGACATGTAAATCCCCGAACCGGCAAGGTTGAGCGCATCACTAACATACCACCTCCGTCGTACTCGTCAATCTATGGCGAAAACGGGACCATTCCTCCTACTTACAGTTCTCTGGACTTGGAAAGGTTGCGAGCGTGGCAAAGAAGTCAGAGCCAGTTACCCGCACGCAATACTTCGACTTCCTTAACGGCTGTGAATAACGTGGAACAGACCAGAGACTTGTCAGACAATTCTACGTTGAATCAACCCCCCATTTTCACGATTAGTGATTCGGTGACCGTGAGTGTGCCCAACACAATGGTGCAATCCCTGACGGAGCCAAGTCCTTCCGCAGGGGCAGCTTCTCAGGCCAAAATGGAACCTAGTCCCAGGCAATTAAGCGAAGCTACCCCGCCGGTAGCAAACCAGATAACTCGCATGGAAAAACTGACAAGGTTGTTTACCACTCGCAAGAACTATGGATTGCCCCGTGTTAGAAGCGAACCCGCATTTTCACTAACTCGGCACGATTCGAAATTGAGCGTCACTAGAGTTGAGTTTCCCTCGAGCAACTCGCAAAAAGAATTGAGTAGTTAACAAGTGAAAATCGCCAAATTGTTTTCCCCCATTGATTTTGTACCTAATATGTTCTTGCTCAGTAAATGAGAAATGACGAAAAGAATGACACATGATTCCAGATATTTCAAGTGGGAATTTTTTTACGGGTTTGCATGCTGGACTCAAAGGTTTAATAAAGCTTTTATGAAAACCGTTTTCTACTTATTCCGTAGTGAGCATATGGGTACAAATAACCTTGCAAATAACCGTACGGTATATTGCGACATCAAATTAAGATGTCTCGCTTTAATCTGAACCTGTGTAATGCATTTAGGCTAAGCAGAAGTTCCGTTCCTAACAGTACATACGTATGTACTTGAATCATATCTTGTTTTAAATTAATTTTATTATATGTAACCGGAATCATATCTTTATTTGCAGATTACGTGTAGGTTTTCCTTATCAGAGCCGAAGCTACCGAAGCAAAAGGTTCCACAATTTGCCTATCTGGTTTCTAAAGAATCAATATTTTTTTATCTATTATATACATTATTTAGAGCATTTTGGGTATACGGGAAAAGACCAGAATCGTAAAGCTGCATTCGCTTTCTGTTGCTTTTCTTTTTAGTTTTAGGTTTATAGTCATAGTTATAACCGTAAAATTTAGTTGTTCAAGTTATGTCGGGTTACATGTCTAAGCTTAACAGGACTTAATAGCATAATATTTTCTAGAAATAAAAAACAAAGTAAAAAATATTACGTCGTTTTGATTGATTTAGATTAGTTTAGAAGCAGAACGTTTGTAAGGATGGTGCGTTGTAGCAAGGTAGGGAACATAAATTGCCTTTTGTAACGGTAAAGTGTTTTGGTCTTTTGGAGTAAGACCTTTTCTATAAAAAATTGCTTAAAATTGAAAAAGGTCATGCTGAAGTCCGTGAAATTTCCGGTTCTGTACCTCTTGTTTACATAAACCTTCGACAGTTGTACAACATTCATAATATCGTAGATTCATAAGACATAAGATTGCATAATTTTCTACTCTTTGGCGGAGTTTCTTTGAACTTGTCCAACTTCAACTTACTTTGCGTAACAGGTTGCAATCCATTATTATGACAGACTGTGTGGTACGTTTTTTTGGGTTTCCCACGTAGTAAAAATGTGATAAAGCGCCCTGTGCGCACATTAATTTGTGTTTACGGCACTCCTTGCAATTGCGAAATGTCTGAGACGAAGCCAAAACTCCTAACCATCTTAACCATTTCTAAACAATTCATGAATAGCTAGTTGAATTTAAAAAAATTAAAGCAAAGTATGCGTAGGGAAGAGAAATGCAGAACCAGTCTAAGCAAGATTTCGAAACCAGGAAGTTCTTACTTACATCTCGATCTTATGCTTGCGGGATTCCCCCCTTTCCCGGCGTCCAGTATCCTTTTTTCTAGTCATTGCTCTTTACAAGGAATTTGGTCAGCATTGCTAAACTTTTGAATTGCGCGCGAAATTGTTCCCCAAGAGTAACCAATCAGATTCCGGTGCTGTGCTTCGCAGTTCGCATTGCGCACCATGTATGCAGCTGAAGGCGGTGGCTTTGGTAAGCGTACGCCCACCTCATGACAAGCCGCTCAGGAGCAGAAAGCCTAGGCAACATAGCAAGGGTGGTGTCTCTACCTGACGTGATCGAAGTATTTCAAGGAGCAAATCGCATTGTATTTATAGGGACTTTATTGCTTTTAACAGTATTTTTTGAAACTTAATACATGGCTCCAGCGGCGGGGTCCTGCTGCAATGGATACGGACAAAATCGCTACGACGCCGACAACAGCCTATCCTTCGTGAATAAGACTTGCGAACCTACAGCGGACAAAGTACGTAACTTTCCAAGAACTAAACTTGAATTTTAATCTACTTATTTCCATCAGGAGCGTCAGCATGAACAAAAGAAAGGTCCCAGGGTATTTCAAGAATCGTTCGAGGAGGTACCCATGTTCATAGCGATTATGACGTATGTCGGTTACGCGATGCTGGTCATTGTGGGTTACTTTAAAGAAGTAGTAGCCCGAGTTTCGCCACCCACAGCTGCGGAGAAAAATCGCGAAGTTTGCAATTCCTTACTTCTTAAAAATCCTGAATTTGGACTGATTTCTCTTATTGCTCGTATAGGGATACGTATGTCTTTATGCCAGTTTTGAAAGCTTTTATACCAGAAATATCTACCGCCGTATTCGCGATTGTTGGAACAGACCTATTTGCAGTGTGCCTGGCGCTGAAGTCGAGCTCAAAGATCGTGCCTCCCGAGACTTTGGTTGGACGTTCGAGTAAGCGACGTTTTTCTTCAAATTTTATTATTATTTTTTGTGTGGCAAAGTTAATTAATACTAACAACGTAGGTTTACCGGTACAACAACCCGCTGCTTGAACATGGGTTCTTATAACTATTTGGGTTTTGCCGAGAATGAAGGACCTTGTGCTACTGCTGCCGAGCTCACTACAAAAAAGTATGGAGTTGCAATGGGGTCTTCACGACAAGAATTAGGTCATTCAACGTAACAGTTTCTCTTGCAGGTGTATTTACTATTATTTTTCTTTTGAATTCAAGGTACCTTGACCATTCATAAAGAGTTGGAGCAAATGGTAGCTCGCTTTGTGGGTGCGGAAGATGCCATAACTTTTGGTATGGGCTTCGCGACCAATGCGTTGAATCTGCCTAGTCTATTGGGAAAGGGATGTCTAGTCTTGAGTGATGAGATGAATCACGCTTCCCTGATTTTAGGATTACGTCTATCTGGAGCGACCTGCCGAGTGTTTAAACATAATAGTAACTTCTCAAACACGTCGTTTTAAAACTAAGAATAAATCTAAAGCAATAACTGTTCTGTAGATATGAAAAGTTTAGAGAAACGCCTTAAGGATGCGGTTGTATATGGACAACCGCGTATCCACCGACCCTGGCGCAAGATTCTTATTGTGGTTGAAGGCGTGTATTCCATGGAAGGGTCCATTGTTCGACTGCCAGACATTATTGAATTGAAGAAAAAATATAAAGCGTATTTGTACCTGGATGAAGCTCATTCCATTGGAGCTTTGGGGCCACGCGGAAGAGGCGTGGTGGATTACTATGACTGTGACCCCAAGGATATCGACATTTTAATGGGCACTTTTACCAAAAGTTTTGGGTCCGCCGGGGGTTACATTGCTGGGTCAAAGGTATTGAAATCAACTTCAAATGACACCACTAACCAGTGTTATTAATTCAAACTGAATTCAACATTTAGTTATTAAGTTTATAATTATTTTGATAATTAATTGGATTATTTATTAATCATTATTAATTCAAAACGTTTTTACTTTAGAAACTGATTAATTATCTGCGCGTGACAAGTCAAGCCGCTTGTTACGCTACTGCCATGTCAGCTCCGATTGCCCAGCAAATTATTAGCTCGATGCGGATTATCACAGGGGAAGATGGAACCAGAGAAGGAGATCGCCGACTTAAAGCTTTGTTACGGAACAGTCGTTATTTCAGACAGATGTTGTTACAGAAAGGCTTCATTGTCTACGGTAACAACGACTCGCCTGTTGTACCAATTATGCTTTACATGCCAGCCAAACTTGCGTAATGTTACTTTTTATTATGCTAATTTTTCCCAGTTCGTAATACCAAGTTGCGTTGTAGGGGGTTTGTGAGGGAACTTACCAAACGTGGCATTGCTGTGGTCAGCGTGGGTTTTCCTGCAACTCGGCTAGTCGAAGGTCGAGCTCGTTTTTGCATCTCAGCTTCGCACACGAAGGAAATGCTTGATAAGGTAAGTTAAAAGTAAATTTAAATAAAGCAAAAATAATTAAGTTAGTGCATTAAAATTATGATTAAGAAGTTACAAACTATTAAAGTAATTCAGAAGTAAAACTGAGCAAATTGTGATTCAAAAGTAAAAATAACTACTAAAATGAAGAGTAATTGTTTGCAATTTTCTGAAAATTAATGGAAGTTAAATTTAAAACTGAGCAGAGGAAGCTTATGCTTTCGCAAACGCTTGTAAAAATGACACGAAACAGTACGAAAAATTAGATTTCACTAAAAAGATGAATTCCCCGTGTTATAACCCGAATAAATCGACCTTAGGGATATCAAAATCCCATAAGGAACTTGGGCTTTAGTGACACAGAAACTGCAGTAAGGGCGATTTTGCTTTGCTTAACTGTAGAGACTTGGACTCTAGTAACATGAAATGGCAATAAGATCGATTTTGCTATGCTTAAGCATGGACGGAGGGGCTTTAGTATCACGGAAATAACAATAAGGTCGATTTTCCTTTCCTTAGCTATGAGACTTTGGCTCTAGTAACACAGAAATGGCTATAAGGGCGATTTTTCTACGCTAACCCTTGAGAGACGGGCTTTACTAACACGGAAATTACAATCCGGGCGATTTTTCTATGAAATTTTTTAACTTTAATTAAGTAAACAGTTAAGGCACTAATAATACGTTTAATAGTTACCACTCTTGGTAGTTTTAATTGAATAAGGTTGTATTCATTTTAAGTGTACAAATTACATAAATTATAAATTAAGTTTAAATTAATAGTTTACATTTTAACTTTTTTTTTAATGTAGGCTTTAGCTGCTGTGGATGAAGTCGGTGACCTGTTGTACCTTAAGTATTCGCGTTTACCTCCGCCTGTCGGTCCGGTTGTGTACGATGAGTCTGAATCTGAGCTGGACTCGTCAAATTCTAAAAAGTCCAAAAAGTCTGATTAGAAGTGAATCAAAAGGCCGAGTAATTGTAAAGAATTTATAGCACCCGAAAGCTGTAGTGTTTTCCTATTATGTAGCCGAATGTGGAGGACTGCCTTGCTTAATCGAAGTGGCACATGTTAAATGTTGGTTAATTCTATTTGCTTTAAAGTTATGTTCTCGCCTGGCTTTTTGTGGAAAATGGGTCGTTTTCCCTTACTTAAAAATCCGTTTCAGCTCCCTCCCTTTTTCTCACAGTCAAATCAACCGTGGTTTACATTCCTCATAATCCGATTTACCACAGAAAGAACTTCTGACATCTCATGGAAGACAAATTTTGGTACGGAACTCAAAATGGTAACTTAAATGCTAATCTACCCGTGAACTGAAAATCGAAGTTGCCTTAAAGTTTGTGCAAAAAACAAGTGTTGTGACGGTTTCTGTAATTTGCCACGCGCTATATGACGTCTTTTAAACAAGAAAAATACAATGTGCACATCAATAATCGATATTTTTGCCCACATCAGCCTAGTTGAGCTCTTTGTTGGATCTTTTTCTGCATTTCCTCGGTCTGCAACTGTTCCAGCGTCAACAGAGAGAGACCTAGTTGGTCTTCTCGTGTAAAAGGCTGTGCCATTTGTCGCAACCATCGTTTGCTTATCTAGAATCAGGAAAACAAAACTATTAATTTCCGGAATTATGTAAAAAAATAAAATAAAGTACCTGTACAGCTTCTTCGGTTGACAAGTTGCACATGGAATCTTTTAAATGCTCTTGGATCCATTTGGGTAATTTTCCCCTTTTATCCGCTCGAGAAAATCTCTGCAAAGAAGGACGCATTCAGACCAAAAGTAGTAAAAAAGACAAAGGAAAACCAAATTACTTTGTCGGCAAATACCATAATGCCATAATCCGTTTTCCCCCGCATGCATCGTCCCACACACTGAGCTGCGTGGCGCATTGCATCAAAGGTAAGAAAGTCATTTTCGCGGATTTGAAACTGGTCCCGCAAATACTCTAAACGAGCGCGTAAAATACGCGATTGCGTATAAACGTATGGGATTCCCATCATAATAACGCATCGTCCCAGGTGGTGATCGAAGTCAATGCCCTCGGAAACCTTGCCTCGGGCAACGGAGAGCAAAACAGCGCCTCTACCATTCTCGCACGCCTGTCCATACAAATGAAACGTGAGACGGCTGCAAGTCAAAGGATTGAGGGAAAGTACCTTGACGTAATTCATGAGCGCTAAACTCGTTTCAGCCGCATCTTGGGTTTCTATGAACAGCAGTTTGTGTCGCTGCAGTTGGTCAATGATCCCTTGGTCGTACCAAGACGCAACCACAGTTTCCAAGTAGAGATACGACGTGAAAAAGCACACGAGTCCATCCGGAACAGCTGTTGCCATGTCCAACAGCAGATTCCCGTAGTTCCGGATCACAGCCAAATCTTCTCGGGTTTCAAATCGTGAGGAAATTGCCACTTGATCATTCCCTTTCGACACAACCTAATCATAAGCTTTGTGGATGCTCTTTACTCACTTTTATTTTTTTAAATATACCATTGGTAAAATGCATGGCCTGGCTAAGGTCATGGTGAATGAAGTCATGATGACGGGATGGAAATCGAGGATCTTGGGGTACATATCCAAAGGGGACAGGGTTCCTGAGGTGATGACCACTGATTGAAAACGTTCAAATATTGGCTTTATAGCAATGGAGGAATCCAAGCATCTAAAAGAAGCAAAGAAAATGGTAACAATTGGAGTAATTAGAAATTTAATATGTAAAGAAGTTTACGTGAAGTGTAAAATGGGGTTGGAAACATTGGGAGTTTTGTCCTCAAACGGCTCGATAATGAGGGCGAAGCCTTTAGTGTAAGTCGAAACTAAGGTAGCGAAATGCGACAGCGATACGAGGGGAGCAAAGTCGACAATGTCCGTGAGTTCCAGCGTTCTAACTAGAGATGCCAGACGCTCTGCTGTAAAGCTTGAGAAATTAAATGAAATTAAGATACGTTGAAAATATTAAGATTTTTGTATAAGTTATTAAGAATTTAAGAACGAATTAGAAACGAAGCATTCTACGTGCAAAATAGTTTAAATTACCGTAAAGGTTTGCGTTCGATGCAGACTTTATTAAACAAATCTCGCAGAAATCCTGCCGGACTTTCCTGCACCACATGTTGAACCCTTAATCGTGTTTTTACGTACTCCAAAAAACGCTTTAAGAACACCACGAAATGCTCGGCGTTACGAATGTTGCCAGGTACTGCCTCTGTTGGAGTAAATTTTATATATGAGGTGAAATTATTATTTTTTAAATCATTTTATTTAATATTTTTTTTACCTTGTAAGATTTCTGAAGGTAAAACAGGATTGGCTAGGACCATATCGGAATCGCGAGCAGTGGTTGCATCTCGCAAGCCTTCAACTAGCCGCTGGTACTCGCCTTGTAATCGTCTCGTATCGCTTTCCTTGATTCTGAAACAAAAGTTTTCTTTCATAAAAATTAACAAAAAAAATCCATAAAAATAATCTTAGTAGAGCAAATAATCCATAAATAATCATGTAAAAAAAATTATGAAATTAGTTAATGAAATTCGTAGCTTTCCTTGATCCTTAAAACAAAAGATTTCTTTCACAAAAAGTAAATAAAAAGTAAAGCAAATAGTGCAAATAATAAATAAATAATAGATAAATAATAAGTACATAATAAATAATATAAATAAAAAGTTAGGAAATTAGTTGGCCGTACTTGGTTATGGTAGTTTCCAAAGTTTGTATACTGTTGCTGCACTTGTCTAATAATCTTCTGGTAATTTTGACGCTCATGGAATCGATACAAACATTATCTTAAACGAAAAAATTGAACAGTTGAGAGAGTTGTTCTAATGTTACACTCAGTCGTTCTAAATTAAGAATACCAAGCTTACCAATATTGTGAGCTTCATCGAAAATGACAACGGAAGACCTGGACATTTCCTTGGAGACCACTTCAGCAATTTTGGGGTCCAATAGATAATGATAGCTGTAAATGACAATGTTGGCATGGGTAACCTTAAAAAAAGAGGGCGAATAGACGTTTGAAAACCTTAGGAAATTGAAAATTACTGTATATCTAGCTAGGAAGTAAGGACACCAGCCTTGTGTTTGACCGTATTCCTTGAGATCATCCAAATTGTAGACTCCTGGTGGTAACGTGCTCTCCCGACCATGGGCATCAAAGCCTTCATAAAACTGACAGACAGGCACTGAATTGTCAGCAGCATGACTTGCCCGAACATATGATGCAGTTAAGGAATGGCATTTGGAATCAACTAGTTTACCATCTCTTTCTTTTCTGACCTGTCAAACATTGTTAGACGGTTAACGCCTTCAAAATAGCCTCAGAATAATTATAATTAGATAATGATAAGAATTATTACCTCTGGGTGAATACAAAGATTTTTCCTCGAACTCAATGCAACTCCAACGAATTTGGAAGGCTCTCCAGACTCTTTTTCATAATAGGTCATGAGATTCCGCAATTCTTCTAGTACTTTCTCAATTTCCGGAATTGTTCGCGAGCAGTAAATTAATTTGGACACGGCCAGAGGGTTAGCTCTCATATACGACGTAGTTAAAGAGAGTAACGACACAGTTTTTCCTGTGCCTGACGGCATTTCAAGCAGACAATGGCCCTATAATGAAGTAAAAGGAAAACTCAAGTGATATTTAAAAGTGGAAATGATAAAAATGTATCAACCTTTGCATCCAATGCATGTTTTAATTCCAGCATGTATGAAAATTGCTCAGGATAAATGTACTCGTAAGGAAAATAGACCAATAATCCGTCCACGTTTAACCTGTAAAAAAAGAACATAACAATAGTTAGTATCACACGATACTTAAATTAATGTGAAACGAGAGATTTACTTCATTTTGACGTGTTTAAATTTGGATTTCTGTTTCCAAACATGCGAGTCAAATAGTGAGCGCCAACGCCACCTTTTAACAAACATGTACAATAAAAAGCTCAATGTAGCCAATGCTGCTAGCGACTGTGATTTCTCGCAAGCTTTGGCGACTTTTGAGCATGGTTTGGTTTGAGCATGGTTTGGCGGGCATTTGACGATACTTGGCGATATATTGGCTCCCTTCTGTATGACAAAGTTTTTTTGCTTCAATGAAAAGGAAATTCCATTGAATGTGTCTTATTGATAAGAAAAATTCACAGATGGCACTGATAGCTTTTATTGTTCTGCCCAACACGTTCTCCGGATTTAGTTACGAATGTATGCACCGTATACCCAGATAAAATATGACACTCTCGTGTCTTTAGAACTTGCGTTATACGCCACAGGAGTGCTGTTGTTCTTCCTTAGGGCTTTTGTCCAATGCTTTTGTTTACAAACATTGGTTGTTGAAAATTGGAAATAATTAATAAAAGGGATATTAACAATAAAAAGCCTTGCCCGCATTGCAGCGAGACATTACATTATTTAAGAAAAACTTGTTCAGAATGTAAGAAAGTCGAGAATAAATATTCTAACTTAGCTTCCTTACACTATTTACCAAAGTTTCTACGTTTTTTTTTCTGAAAAGTACGATTTGTTACAATTGGTTACGATTTGTTACAATTCACTTCCTTCATCCTCTACAAAGGGGCTTCTATCAAAATAATCGTTCTCGTCGAAACCTTCCGCCATTTTACTCGCTTTATATACACGAAACACAGGTCTGTGGTGCGCCAAGGTGCCGTGGTTACCCATATTGACGTCACAGGGCCACGTGACCCCGCTGGGCCAATGGCAAACATGCCCGATTTGAATGTTAGATTTCTTATGTTCTGAAATATCTCAGTT
>RJJA01000772.1:0-13753 GCA_003724045.1 Lepidurus arcticus | reverse complement strand
TGGATAGAAAGCTAAAGTAAAGTACCGAAGTAAGATATAATACCGAAGTAAAATACCGCAGTACCGAAGTATACATGTAAAGTACCGAAGAAAGAAATAGCAGCCTCACAAGCCTCAGCAGCACATGATCCGACAAGAGTCAGAGAGTGAGCCGAACAGGGGACACTTGTTTTATTCTCGCTTGAAGACCGGAATATACACCCGACATGTTGCTTGCGTTGTCATAAAACTGTCTGCGACAGTTGGCGATTTCAAAGTCGTGATTTTTTATGGTAATGGAGAACAATGTTAGCAGATCTTCTGCTTTATGGCCACAATTCGGTACGAATCTTAAAAATCGTTCGACAGGGCATCCCTATGCGATGTACTATAAATGAAAGTTGATCCACGTGGGAGACGTCAGGAGTCGAGTCGACAGAGATGGAAAAATACTTGGCATGCTTTACCTCAGTAACGATCTTGCTTGTGACCTTTTCTGCCATGATATTGATAATTTCATCGGATATCGTAGACGAGAGATGATTTTTGCCATATCCTCTGGTTCCGTTTCGTTTTATGTAAGTGTCCAGAAAAGGATCAAACTCAGCCATAAGTTCTAGCGTCACAACATATAGTTCCCACCGTTTCTCGACCCAAATCTCTCATATGAACCTCTAAACGGCAATCCACTTGCAGACAATGACCTTACAACAGCAACAATCCGCCTTAAAACCTCATGTCAGTATTTTATTTCTTCTTCCGTTTGAAGTTTTCGAACTGCCAGGGCAATAACTATGACAACCTTCGATTGTGTCAATCGTGTGTATTTTCACCAGACAATAATAGCTCGTTCACTGTGACCCAGCTGCACTGAACTGTATTGACCTTTGACCCACACCGAGTTGCTAGGGCGTAGGCCTTTCATACGTGACAGGCCCCATTAGTTCAAAATGGACCCCTAAACAGGTCAGGATGGGTCCCATAGCCTCGTGGGGCCCTGGGCCAGTGCCCAGTTGGCCCATGCGATAAGACGACCCTGGTGTCGGGACTTGAACTGGTGAACTATTGAACGAAAGTTAGGGCCCTTAACCACTCCGCCAATCACTCGGTATGTGAGGCTATGTCACATAACTTTTTTACAGTCTCCAAAATGATCTCCGGTTATTTTACAAATTATTACATAACGTATTATTTCGCACGGAAAAGTGGACATTTTCTTTTCTTTGACTTGTCCCCCAATGTATACCACTTCGACCCCTGGCCGGGGCCCCCACCGAGGCTGGGGCCCCTAGGCAGCTGCCTAATTTGCCTAGGCGGAGATACGGCACTGATGCCCTTGACTTCGTTTCGAAATTTTCACGGTGAACTTTCTTCAATGGGTTGTTTCTTCGAAAACGGTTGAAAATACCGCCAAAGGAATTAAGTTGCAGGGGCCCTTCAATAGAGTGCAGACAAGTAGCTTATGCGAAATCGACGTTGTTCCCAAGAGAAGAAAAGAGCATGAGCGTCAGCATTGTATTGTATCACACATTTTTCCTCAGAACAAGTGCAGTTATTTAAGTACGTCATTTCTAATAGTTTACTCATTTTGGAATCTAATGGTCACTTTGTTTTGTTTAGGACGCTTTTTGTATATCTACAATGGCGTCTTCCGTAGAGACTAGTAGCTACTACGAATGTGAGGAAGTTAGCTGCATAGTAACAGAGCCTATTATTAACGACGAAGACTTGGATGAAGATATCGCGAATAAAAATTCTGAAGCCACTGGGGGTAAACGAGCAAGTTATGAAACGATGATTGGAGAAGACGACACGATGCCTGAGGAAGCCAAAATTAGAAGCAGAGCTTTGGACCTGATTGAAAAAGCAGATACGTTTGTGGAAAAGCTTCGAAGAGAAGCTCTCCGCATTGAAGACGAGAAAGAGTCTCTGGTTTCAACCCTGGATTCTTTAAAGAACAACAACGACCTGAAGAAATTGCCTGCTGGTAAGAGTCCAGCTGCCAGTTCGTCATAAAGAGATGACGAATTCAGTGTTTTTTTAATTTTTAGGGGACTACAAGGATATTTGCCATGCCCTGGATATCTTGATTGACCGCTGTTTGACTGTCGAACTACGCGTCCATACATTGCGATCTGATGCCCAGGAAGAAGCCCTGCATCGCGTTAATATTTGTATTGACGCTTTGATTTTGAAACTGCGTGATGAGCCAGCGAATACTCGTCAGAAATGCCGCATGTTTTTACGTGCTTGCTGTGCTGAGCGCACCAACGCAGAGCCATATGACACATACTTCGAAACAGCAATTTCGAACTGCTCTTCTGATGACCAAAAACGCATTCGTCGTCGTCTGCAAGGTTTACTGGAGTACGTGGACTCGTGGGTGCGGAACTTGTCTCCGGAAATATCCGAAGAAGGCGAGGTAGCATCTACTTTCTAATTCCAGCGTCAGCATAATTTTGATCTCAGAACAAGCGTCTGAGTTAGTCTAGTTATTTCTTTTTTTTAATTTAAAATGTCCGTTTTGGCTCAGACGTAATCCTTTTACATGTTCCTATTCGATGCGCAAAGCCATATCAAATTGGGGTTGTGATATTGTGTTCAAGCTCAGGGTTATAGTAATACGTGAAGCGTAGAAGCCATCTGTGTGTATCACAGGCAAGGAATGGACAAAACAGCTTGCAAATTTTTGCTCGTTAGCTTGATTTGGCGCATGATTAATTTCCAAGGGGCTAAGGCTACGGAAACCTTGTGGTATTTCTGACTAAAGCAACTGTTGATTTTGTGATCCTGTAGTTTCGTAGTTACACTTTTCTAAATACATATCTGCTTTGTATATTGGCGCCTTTTAAACAGGTTCGTTGAGTAAGCTGGCGCTGTTGCGCCGCTTTGCGTAACAGCCAATAACGTGTGGAGAGCATAATCACGCTTTTCTCATCAAGTCAAAACAGTGCAAATTTTAATAACTGTAATGGCAACTTCCTCTGTTGCTCCCAACCCTAAACCAAAGATGGTAGTATTTGACTTAGGTGAAGTGATAATACTTAACTTAAACTAGAACAGTAAATATAATTTCTTTAGATTATACCTTATGGCAATTTTACGTGGATTGTAATGCAACTGCGCCATTCAAATCGAGCGGGTATACTTTCCAATTAAATAACTCTGATTCTACATTCTAGGACATATGGCTGTGTTTCAGGCCTGGTATAATACTAGACAAATATAATTCAAAGCTAAAATGCTACCCGGATGTACCTCACATGCTCGAGCGATTAAAAAAGGAAGGCTATTTAATAGGCGTCGCTTCAAGATCTCCAACAACCGAACGAGCTAGGGAAGCAGTCAAAGCTTTTGGTTGGAATAAATACTTAGATTACGTAGAAATATACCCCGGTGCTAAAACAGTACATTTCTCAAAGTAAGACCAGGATATAAAATTTCTATCCTAAACCGACGTAATTAATTGGAGTATTTGTTACGAAGATTACGAAAAGATTCCGGTATAGAATACAGTGACATGCTCTTCTTCGACGACGAAGCGCGAAATATTCACGACCTGACAAAGGCAGGAGTTGTTTCAATATTCGTAAATGACGGGGTAAACTTCAAAGTTTTAAACGAAGGATTAAAAGAATACGCTTCTCAGCGCGTGTGAGCTCTTGTAAACCCAGTACAGCTCTCGTTTTGATTTACCAAGAAAAAAAACATCATGTAATAACTGATGTATTAAGTAACCATAATTAATTCAAGATTTGCAAATTGCAGGCCCAATCTCTTGGCCGATGAGTTTGCGGCACAGGACTTCCTTTAAATCTTTCTGAGCATTCTCTCGGTCTTCTTCAGAGTAGTTCTAATTAATGAGGATGAGAAATTGTACAGAAATAAATTATTTCCTACGTTATCGAATACTATCCATGGAATGGCATTAATTTCGGGGTTAGCAGCTTTGGTAACCACGCCGTTCTCGTAAAAGAGGTCATAACCATCGTCAACTTCGCACAATCCGATTGGCGCATAAGGAATCCCCAAATGGTCAGCACACTGGGCATTTAGTACAATAACACCTATTTCTTCCATCATAACAGTGCTAAATACGAACGGATTTAATGACGCTTGGCCCCTGTTCTTCAATATCGCCTCGGGCGTCAGCTTCCATCATACAGCTGATATATTGCAAAGCGGAATACGTTGATGTCGTGTTCCGTATAATGCAGGCATGCAACATGTTTTGCTTACATTCGAGTAAACCTCGCAAACACTGGAAATCCACTTCTTCATTGCCTAAACGAGTAAACTAGCCCACAACGAGACGTTCTGTACTTTTCAAGTTCATAAACAAGAAAATCAAAATTTACTTCAGCATCGCCAAAAGGAACGAGTTTAAGATCGATATAGTCAGCAAAATTGGCATAATTCGGCAGTAGCTGCTTAGTAATAAATTGGCGACTATCAGGACAACGACTGGCGTAATAAACATCCACTTTTAATCGCTCTATACTTCGACCCGTCTAGATTCGCCATAATATTTGTTTAGTACAAGGAATAGTTTACATAAACAGCTTACTTCTGCCGGGCGTGCCAGTAATTGAACCGTAAGTGCAGCAATAGCTAGCACCGTAAGTTTCATGTTCCCAAGAAACATGGTTGCAACCTAATAAAAGTACGCGTGTTCGTACAGGATTGCGAGGAGCGACTGATCCTTAGCATAGAACTCGACATACTTTTCATCAAAGTTTTCCTTATATTTAGGAGAAGCCTGGAAATCATGTCGGTAAATTATTACCATCCATTTCTTTATAATTTCGAAACTAACAAGACGAGGGGTCTTTTTGTTCGCGCTAAAAGCCGCCGGCCAGCAGGGGGGAGTAACCCCGTATCAAGCAAGTTCCTGGTCCAAATAACAAAATAAACAAACCATCATGCCGTTGCCCGGTCAGTCACCTTTCGAGCTATCGTAAAATAGTACCCTGAGGTAACAGAAGAATCTTCACAATAACTTCTTTGTTGAACTTAAGTTCAACAAAAAAGTTGTTGTGAAGATTGTTGTGGACAGTTGTCCCCTGCTTTTGACCGAAAAGAACATATTCAGGTCAACGTAAAGATCTATTAAAACATAGAAACCGACTGTTTTCCCTAAACAAGCACCCATTTAGACAACAATTGCACGATCCCGAAATCCTTTTTTTGTACCAAATAAGAACATCCAAAAACTAAACCAACGTTCACAAATTCATAAAAGAAACGATAACAAAAAACATGCAATAGCAAGTTATCTTAAACAAGCTGTAGGCTTTTCTCCCTAAAAGGTAAGAAAAAGATACAATGAATGAACTGCGGTCCGCACAGATTGTATGTACTTGTACCTGATAAGTTTGGCACACTGCTTTTAGCAAATCTCTGAGAATGTCAGTTTGTCTAACTTGGCTTTTATTAAGCGTGATAGTAGGAATGAATGTTACGGAAGGTCGTAGAGCTTTAGTTTCTATGCCAAAACCTTTTAGCAATTGACTGCCTTCTGCACCCCATGCACATTCTTTAATTGTAGGCCAATCAATTTCAGAAGTGGCTGCACACTATTCGAAAATAACGTCAAATATCGTATAACAGAAAAAATAAATTTCGTACTTGTTGTCCAATAGCTTCAGGTTTCCAATTGTCAGAAATCATGCACGCGGCGTAATTCAACAGCTTTTGTTTATCAGTTACATATTTCGTGGCACAAGCATGGACTTTGTTTCCTTGGCATTCTGCTTCTCTATGCTGGCACTCGAACCTTATACCCGAATCGGTCTCAATCGTCTATTTACCAAAATCAAATGAATATATTTTTGTAAGGCAGAAATACTCATGTATATACTTTCGCTTTTCCATACGGAATAAGTCGGTAATCCATAATGTCCGCGATTTTCTCATAAGTTGGGACTAATTGCTGCTTCAGGAAGCCTCTACTGTCTGGACAAAGGGTTTCATAGAAAACCTCAACCAAAACTTTATCCTCATCAGTTTTTTCAACGCCGCCTTTCTGCATTAAGACTTATAATGAAAGTTTCTCCAAATTTGAATTTCATACCACTGGAATTATATGTTCCATTGAACTGGCATCAGTTCTAGTCAGATGCTCGTAGGCTTGCCAGCCTAACAAAACGATACATACCAAAACGGCTATCTTCATGAATAAATAGCACCATCTTGGCCATCTTTTTTTTGGCGTTAATAGAATAGGGGACCCTCTAGAAGCCATTTGTTTGAGTTGGAAAGCAAGGATGACCAGTATATCTCAACTAAACCGTCTACGTGAACAGCAACAGCTATAGAATAGAAAGAACGAGTTTTATGTAATTGTAAAGCTAAGACGATAACAACAAAAATCTGAACTACTTGTGCCAAATTGGGAGATCCGTAATCGCAGATTCAATGAAAGCCAGGGTTTGTGTAGAGTATACAGATTAAGTCAGTTAGTAGCAAATTAAATTCATAATTCTTCAAATTTTCCCACACGGACACAACAACCACCTTCATTTATTCTCAAAACAAACAGGAGCGACTGGGAGGAGGGAGCGGAAGACATACGAGTGGCTGAAAGCGCTAAGCTTGAAATGTGCTCGGTAAACAAAATTACCAGCTCACAGCATTGGCCATCGGCTCCAAAAAAAGGAACAAATTCGTTACATAAGAATTTTTCTAAGAGAATCGTTGACTGCTCTTGTACAGCTATTGTCTAGACAAGGAAGTGCGGGTTACGCAATTGACCATCAGAAGATGGTATGAGCAGCATATATATGGTATGTCCATGCCCTTCGGACACCAAAAAGACCCAAACTTCGGGTATTTCCCATAAACCTTACCACAAAACCTTGCAACTTTAGTCACGTGTGTGATCAACCCAGAGGGGGAAGAGCACGACAGGCAGGCATTTCGCAGACAAAGAAGAAGGCCCAGCAGCTTCTTACATAACTTTTGAGGGTATATAAAAGGACTCTTTACAAATCCTAAGCATCGCAGTCGTTTGCTACAAGCAGTGCCGAAAACCAGCCAAGTTCTCACTATGTCTAAGCTTTTCCTACTTTTGGTAAGACTCGACAATTAACTGTTTAAACACTTCGTTGAATTAAAATACGATTTTGTTTTATTTTTTGCGTAGGTTGTGTCGGCAATGGTTGTTTGTGCCCTCGCCGAAACTGTTCAAACAGATCAAGAAACCGCTGAACAATATTACTCAAACTACGGTGGTGGATACAGCCCCTACAGTGGATACGGAGGGTAATACTAATAGTGACAACAATAGCCCATTTAGAGAACTTATGGATGAGTTTTTGATTTTTTTTAGCGGTTATGGTGGACGTCCCTATGGCGGTTATGGTGGACGTCCCTATGGCGGTTATAACAGCTATGGAGGTGGTTACAACAGCTACGGAGGTCGTCCTTATGGTGCTGGATATGGCTACGGAGGTCGCCCTGGTATTGGCTTCAGCATCTCTTTGGGCAAATAAATGTGACAGTCATACCCGAGGAACACATCTATACATACTACAACACTAATTGCAATCACTGATGAATTCAATACATTCAAACTGTTAAGTTTAAAACGATTGGATTATTTTACGATTTATTTATTCAGAACTTAATTAAGGCTAACTTACTGGCGATTACTAGCAAAAGGCATGACAAATAATACTTAGACTCGTTTCCTCTATTTTAACAGTTAGCTTCTTATCGTGACTTATTTCATCGCTTGTTTACGTTTCTGCCATGCGATTCTCCTTTCCCATGCGAGCCTTCGTGGGATGAATTTTCCTAACATCAAAATATTCTAATAAAACGGCCTTCAGTTTGGTCCTATTTATATAACTTGACCAATAGTCTTATATAGGCTACAGCCAATGCTGGATATATGGTACCTTCGATCAGTACGGACCATGCAGTAAATAAGTCATACCCTATAGGACTGTCCAACTAAGGGGATTTCTCAAATTCTTTCAAGCTTAAAAAAGCCGCACAAAACAAAAGATAAAAATTAAGGAAAGAAGATGTCCCATTTCAAAACCCGAAAAGACAAGCACAGAATATCAAACAGATGGCCAGATCCGCTTTCATACGTTGTTTCCATGCCAAGTGTTTCAAAAAGTCCCTTTTATTGCTCGGATTCATTTCAGAAAGTTTCGCTTTAAGATCCGCTTTTACTTCATACGGATTGACCAAGTTAAAATCTGTAACAGAAACACGATAAGATTTATCACATAATCCAAACACACAATTTATAAAATCTTTAAGGTAGATTTTATCGAGGCTCACAAAAAAGTTTATAACAAAGGTGCTAAAGGCGGCCATTAAAGAAATGCTAAGGGAAGGAACGCAATAACAAAGCTACTAAACTATGGAGGACATTAGCATCTCTTTGTCTGTAATATAAACCAATTTTAGCTCGTCATGCTGCCAAATTTACGCATTACTTTTCAAGGCAAGGCTGCATTGTCTCGCCATTTCGTGACATGTTTAAACTCTTGACCTATTCGAAAAGCAAACGATATTCAAGTCAAACTGGCTAAAGTGTTTTTTTTCGGGAAATGAACCAACAATAGGTTTTTCTTACTGACATACAGCGTGTTTTTTGGGCACTGGAGCTCGAATTCACGTAGCTGATAACGGCGTATAGTACAATAATAATAAGAAAATTCCAAAATTTGGAATATTCCAAAAACATTTTGTCGCAACAAAACTATCTTGCCATTCTTCCGAGACTCGAGATTTTTTCGTCATGAGCGGTTTTTGTTTCGTGTTAAAATGAAGCAAACGTATGGAATTACATAGCGTTCTGTCCGGACCGGAATACCATTTTGAGTTAACAGCAAGGTTTCTTGTGTTGAGCGGTTTTCATTGTACGCATGGTTAAAAAAATCGAACTAGCCAACCACTCAAGTGACCAAAGGGCCTTGAAACATGTACAGTGCAAAAACTCCCTAACATAGGAACAGAAAAATCAACCTACCTTACTAGGAGTGTTTGCTCTACATCTTGGCCTTCAATTTAGTCTCTTTCAAGAAAGCAAAACAAAACTTTACTACACGGCCAATTTAAAGTTCAAGATCATGAATGTGCGATGTACACCAGGACAGGCTTTTCGTAAACGGGCGTTTGTCGTCCTGATTCATTATTGGCATTGGCAGCGAAGGGCAGGCGATCCCAAAACCGGCCCACCACGTTTACCTTGAGCTTGAAATTTCGTAATGCGCACGACGGTCACGCCAAGAAACGTTAAACGGTCACGCTATTCTAATGCTAAAAAAAATAACAAAGTGAACCACCTTCTGCTTCTGCCCTTGTCAAAGGAAAAAAAGGATTAAAAAAGGGTTGTATAGAAATTTCCGTTTGGTAGAACCGTGGCGCATCAGCAGCGTAGCTAGAGATTTTTAATGGTACGCGTGGCCATTTGGCGAGACATTTTGGCGCCCTAAGATCAATTTGGAAAATTAATTTAGAAAATTTTGGTACGCACTTGCGTAGTGTGCGTATCCCAGGCTATGTCACTGACATGTCGTCGTGGTCCCCCTACCACACTGAACAGGTCAAAAACCTATTTCAAGGCGAGCAACAATCGTCTTTTATAGTAGTCGTAATTTTTAGTTATTGCGTATTTGTTTAAAAAGCCTTGATTAGCGAGTATACAAAGGTAACGAGCCTATCCGTTCATTATCCTGTCTTTTGCAAGCCTCCAATTAGCAAGCTACCAACCTCCGCAAACATGTACAAGCTCTTGGTAAGTTAAAAATTCTTCGAGATTTAGAGAGCTTTCTGAACAAATAATGAGAAAAAAATTAACTTGAATTTATGCTACTTGTTTCGATAGATCATCGCTTTCTTCGTCTTCGTGTCTGTCGCCCTTACCGCCCATGCTCAAGAACAGTTCGCCGATTTCTTATCCTACTCCAAATTCGGAGCTTATCCTGATGCCTTCGCTCCCAGTGGTGCTGCCTATGCTAACTACCCCTAATACCGCGCTGTTGCAGCTTACCCTTAGGCCTACAACTACCCTTACGCTGCTGCTGCCCCTTCGGCTACAAACGAAACTGAGGCGTCAAAAGTCTCACGCGGACAGCTAAAGTTGACGAGTGGCAAAAAGACAACAGGATTTTAGACCCTCGTTATGGACACTGGAACGTACACGGCCTGATCTGTTATCAGACATATAAGGCCTGCTCAATTTTTTCAAGTTATTTGTTATACTCCCAAACACAATTCAAACTCTCACTTGTTAAAAGCAAAAAATAAACAGTAATTCCCCTGTCTTTATTCGCCGTTTTTGTTATCCATCCGCGGCAGTCATCTGCAGAACTGTTGTGCAGTTTCCTTGCAAATATACAAAATGCCGTCTTAGAAACCAAGTTCGCAATTTCTGGGTTATCGTTTGCCCCCTATGGGCAAACCAACCCGATCGTGCCCACGCTGTCCCTATCGCGAGGCGCTCACTTGCAAAGTCAGGGGTGTCCAACCCTATCTTCAATTCGCCAAAGTTGGCGAAACAGACGACGAATCTCTCTTAGTACTCTCAACTTGGTCCTTGGGCTGCAGCGCTGAACGAAACATTTTTACCGGTAGAACCATTCTAAATTTTGCGTTGCAACGATTTTGGTGAATTGTAGTGTGGTGGCGAATTTGACGAACTCAGAGTTCATTTTCAAGTGTTGGCGAATTGGCAACCCGGTTGAACACGGTTGAACACACCTGCTCTAAGTGCTACCATTCTATATTCCTAGTGGTATGGTGTCTCGTTTGGGGTTGTGTTCTTTGGAATTCGTTTGGGGTGTCTCGTTTGGGGTTCGTCTTCAGCAGGCCTTCTTGGGCCGTTCGCTGTTCCCTTTCGTCCTTTTCCCATATGATAGCTCCGGCATACATAGTTTTTCCTTTCCAGATTTGTCGGTTGGTAGCAAATTGTGCAAAAACTCTAGCTCTACTACACGTACACACGTTTTTTTATTTCCCCGTTCAGTCTATCATCACAATTTATAGATTTTTTTACTGTCTTACCAGTACATATAACTATAAATACAACCACAATGCCGAACATTACTGATTCCCTTCATATTTCCTATATTATGTCTACGCCGATAAACGCCAACTCTTACCAATGCTTCCGCGTCGACTTGTTTCTTTGTTTCATTGATTCTTTTATGTTTGCCTTGAGCTTGAGACTTTGTAATGAGCACGATCGTGACACTAAGAAAAATGCTTTTCGAAACCTAAACAAAAGCAGAACAAAGTGAACCACCTTCTGCCCTTCTCGAAGGAAAAAAGGATTAAAACAAATCAAGCATGGGCTGTACAGATATGCCCGTTTTGGAAGAACCAGGGCGTGGTCCTGTACCACGCTGAACAGGCCAAAGACCTATTTCAAGGCCAGCAAAATCGTCTTTTTTAGTATTCGTAATTTTTAGCTGGTGGGCATTTTTAAAGCCTTCCTTAGCGTGTATAAAAGGGTAAGGAGCCTCTGTGTTCAGTATCCTGTCTTCTGCTAGCGTTCACTTAGCAACCTACCAACCTCCGCAAACATGTACAAGCTCTTGGTAAGCTAAAAATTCTTCGAGAATTCGATAACTTTTCGTACAAATAATGACAAAAAAATTAACTTGAATTTCCATTACTTGTTTCGATAGATCATCGCTTTCTTCGCCTTGGTGGCTGTCGCCCTTGCCGCCGAAGAGGCTCAGGACCAGAAGGCCGATGACATGTTCTTCGCCACCTACGGATATTATCCTGCTGGTGCCTATCGTAGCTATGGTGCCTATGGTGCCTTCCCCTACGCCTACAACACATTCCCCTACGGTTATCGCGCTGCTGCCCCTTACGCCTACAACTACCCTTACCCCCAGGCTGCTTCCCCCTTCGGCTACAGATTCGTCTAAGCAACGAAACTGAGATGTCAAAGGCTCACGCGGACAGCTAAGTTGGACGAGTGGCAGAAAGACAACAGGATTTTAAACCGCCGATTACGGACCCTGGAACGACCCCGGCTTCATCTGTATTCAGACATACGGCCTGCTCAATTGCTAACTTATTTGTTATACTCCCAAACACAATCCAAACCCTCACTTGTTAACGGTAAAAAACAAACAGCAATTCCCCCTTCGTTATTCGCCTTTTCTGTTATCCATCCCGCAGTCATCTGCAGAACTGTTGTGCAGTTTACTTGCAAATATACAAAAGGCCTTCTTAAAACCAACTTCGCAATTCTTGTTTGTTTCATTGACTTTCCTTCGAATTGTAGGAATTTAAATTGCGACAAGACAATGATCAGACAACTTCGAATTAAAAGAGCGAACTAATTTCTTTTAAGTCATTGCTACTAGGTCAACTCCACAAATATAACTCGTTTCCAGTCTACATTGTCCTTACTGATATTTTTTTGACTGTGCAAGCTTACAATGAACGACCCAGAAAGTTTACATGAAGTACTGCAACAGGTTTTACCATTTAAACACGAATTTCTCGTCTTCGAAAGCAAAATAAAGTACATATTTTTATTTTGGGGACGCATGTTACATCAAAAGTGCGTTATAAATTCTAACGGCATATTATTTAAACAATTTTCTTCTGATACATTATGGTTCGTGGGCAATCGGCATTCTGAACTTAGTTGAAATGATAAAGGCCGTGTAAAAAAAAGTTAAATTATTGAAAAAAACTTAAAATTCAGTCATGGCCGCCTAGGAAGCACATTCCCGGAAATGATCAGAAGCACACATTGTTGGAAGACATCTAGAACTCCGTTTATTTCGCGAGAGAAACGATGTTGAGAAATAAAACCTGAAATGAACTAATCCTTAACTTGTCAAACAGGAGTTTTAAGTTGGGTAACCTTATATCGGAATCAATACTACAACCGAAGACATGTACTTATATATAGAAAATATATAGAAAACGTTTTTTACAATATCAGGTTTATAAATCTAAAAATCTTTGCTAAATTTACGCAAAACCGGAATTGTTAAATTCGCTAAAAAGGCTTTGGTACCTTTGGCAAATACTTTGGTCTTGTTCCTTGTACTATTCTATTATGGTCAAGTTCATAATAAACAATAGAGGGAAAAGATTAGAGGGAATGTAAAAAAGAACAACTGAACCAGATCAACGAACTTTGCATAAAAAAGGCAAGCTGTAACCGGCCAAGAACCACTTTTTTTCCTTTGTTTTAAAATAGGGCGTCGGCAACTCTTTGCCGGGGCTACCGAACGCGTTTCGTAAAAATCGTGGTAAAATATATATATGGTGAGAATGGGCAGAGCTTAATCGTTTCGTTCACATCTTAGGGACAAGGCTTATTTAACCTTGAATACACCGTAACCAGAATCTTCGGTGTAAAGGACTATAAAAGCTGCACCAAAAGGTCTCATCGGTATCCAGTCTTCTGCTAGCCTTCGCCGAGCAACCACCTCCCAAGTATCACCATGTTCAAGCTGTTGGTAAGTTGTCTTAAATCGTGGGGTAAAGCTTAAGAGTCATTAACTAATTATATTTACTACCCTTCTTTAGAGCTCCGTTGCCTTGTTCGCTTTGTTGGCTGTGGCTTTCGCCAATGATGCCGAAAAGAGCGATCAATCCGCCGATGAAGTCTTCTTTACTACTTATGGCTACTACCCATCCGCTGCCAAACGATTTGCTTATGGTTACAGCAATGTAGCTGGATACCAAGCGGCTGCATACCCCGCAGGCTACCCCGTCGCCTACCAAGCCTCTGCTTTCCCTGCCGGATACGGATACCAGGCGGCTGCTTTCCCCG
>RJJA01000771.1:0-13817 GCA_003724045.1 Lepidurus arcticus | reverse complement strand
ACGCAAAAGTTGGCTTAGAGTTGTTGGTTTTAACAAACGTGTCTGCATGCAGATAAAGACAGCGTCCAGGTTCAGCAGATACGAACCTTATGGCACGTCGCGTATAGTAACAGTTAAATAAGAAATCACACCAACTAATATCATCACAATGAATATAGCAATATTCTCGATTAGACCCCACTTGCACGTAAAAGTTAAAGTAACGACCAGGTTGGTGTTTATATTCGCGCACACCACTAATTTTTGTTATGTAACCAGTTACTACAGACATTTTATCGTGTATGTTAAATACAAGCGAAGTAGTGCCGAAAGCTGATTTTTCCAACCGAACGTCTTCCTCTTTTATACGTTTAGAGTAAAGTCAAACACCAATCGTAAGCTAGAAGGTTTGTAACATACACCACACCCAACATGCAGCTTCCTCTGCACATCGAAACCTCAGTATATAGGCCACCACAAGTTCTTCAAACTTAACCTCAAACTACAGCGAACAGTCATGGCTTACGGTAAGATTTCATACCAGTTTGAATTATACAAGTGCTCAATCTTGATTATTTCTATGTGTTTTGCTCTGTAGGAATTGGACAGGGAAAAGGCGTGCAGATAACGAAGAAAATCTCTGAATTTGTACATTTGGAGATGGATACTGGTGGGTTAATATCTAATTCTGTAATTTATAAACTAATCAACATCTTGTTGTTTGTAGATGTGGATGTATGGGTAAATACCGTTCTTCAAGACTTTCCGTTCTTAAAAGATTTGGATGTGGCGGAAGAAGTTGTCGACAATACCGATGACATAGAATTTCCAATTATCGGCTCCAAAACCACCACCACCACCAACAACTCCATTATCTACAAACGCTGCACAATTAGAAAATTTGTTATCAATCATAAACAAACATGCAATGACGTTGGATATCAATGTTAACATTGTTATTCCTTTGTAAAAAAAAGAGAACATACACATTTCAAACTTTATTTTAATCTGGTTATTTATCTTTATTTTAAATTTCTTCATTTTCAGATGGTAAATCCAACGAGGCAAGCTCCCCCATAACCACCTCTTCACTAGTGCTGAACCTCCTCCAACTGGAGGTGCAAAAAAACACGTTTACGCCAGCATCTCCATCCAGAGTAACTAGCGCCCATCATAGCGATGAGACCGCCAATAACTTCAACTGTGAATATAAGAATGAGTTTTGATTCTTTGTTTTCAGATTCATTGAGCAACATACGAACTAGTATTGCAATTTCCGTCAGCTCCTCCTCCTCCTCCACTTCTCCAAGCCTAACAGGTAATTTGGATGGAACGATTCCGGATAGGGTAGAGCCCACCTGGACACCACACTTTGGAAATGTGAGTACACCAGGCTCATCCCAGCCAAAAAGTGTATTCCGGGTGACACAACCATGTTCGCCAGTTATATCACCCACAAAGTAGCAGCGTGTATGGTTTTGACATTCGATACATGTTTGATGTATTGAACAACCTACATTTTATGAACACTAGTTTGGACCGTTGGGCTCAAGTTCTCTTGAAAAAGGGGCTCCACTCCTTTCAATGTTTGAACCGTGCGGCCGCGGTAGTGGGTGATCAAGAGAAACTCAAGCTCTTAGCGCGCAAAGGGATATTTCCCTATGAGTTCATGTCTAGTCTGACTGCTCTCGATTTACCACATTTACCCTCCCAACTAGCCTTTTTCTCCACCCTAACCGGTCGCTCGGTTTCAGATGAGGATTACACTCATGCTCAAAACGTTTGGGATACTTTCCAATGTCGCACATTACGCGACTATCACGACTTGTATTTAGAGTGTGATGTTCGCATTCTAGCCGACTGCTTTTCCGCCTTGCGTCAAACAACCTATCACCATTCGGGTTTGGATGTAGCCCATTTTTACAGCATTTCGCATTTTAGCTGGAACGCCTGTTTGTACACAACGGGGGTGAAGATGGAACTTATGACCGATGTAACCATACATAGTATGGTTAAACAAAACGTGCGAGGGGGGTTAACCATGGTGTCCCAACGTCATGCTGTAACCAATTTACCAGATTTGCCACATTACGATCCTACACCGTGCGATCCTACACCGAGCCGTGGTGCAATGTAAACAAAATTCAATGTTGTTATTATTAATTAGACGCGTGCTCAAATTCTCATCGGCAAACCATCCTGTTCAACTGATATGTATATTTTTTTAAGAAAACATGTAATCGCCAAATACAAATCGCTTTTCAGCCTTTACATTGTTATTTTCGTTAACTTTTTCTCAATTGACATGGTGCGTGAATCTGTTTTGGCATCCTACAAGGAAACGGGCTAATTTTTATTCTTTTCCTTTTATCTAGGCAATGAGTGACGCAAAGAAAAGAAGAATGGTTTGGGGAGTTGAAGAAACGAAGCTTTTGCAGAAAAAGTTCGATGGGATAAAACGAAAAGAGACATTGTTTAAGGAAATCGCAGCACAGATGTTGGAATACAGTTTCAGCAGATCATGGGAGCAAATAAAGGAAAAGATAAGGAACCTCAAAAGGGATTACCGCGAAGGCCTAAAGGCTATTTCTCAGAGTGGAGCGGGGGACCTTAGTACGGATGACAATCCTTTTTTCGATGACATGAACCGGGTAATGGGAGATCGTCCTAGCTCAAACCCTGTTGAGATTCTAGACTCGGATGTCCCCGGTTCCTTCAATGCCTGTGACCCCAGTTGACGATCTGGTTGATGAAGACATTTCAGTTTTACGGACTGACACGGAAGAAGGTATTTGCTTCAAAATATACTACTGGAAGCTTATTTCTTTTCTATATTAGATTTGCGAGATGAATCTTCGAGCTCCTGTGGAATTATGCAGCCTCCGAAGAAAAAGAGCAAGAAAAGCGATTTCGCTACAATTATCATGCAAGGTTTCGCTGATCGAGATGCCGAATTTTTGGAGCAACAAAGTCAGATCCTATGCGAAATCAGAGAACGGAAGGAGAAGGATGCAGAGCGTTTGGCCAGAGAAGAAGAGCGTCTCAAAAAGGACAACGAAAGAAAGGATAAAATGCTGGAGATTATGGCTGCGCTCGTGGCCAATGCCTGTGAAGAAAAGAAAACAGCCCGTTCCCAGAGAAAATAGAGAAACCAGTGTTTCTCGTCAAATGTCACGAATTAATGTCCTGCGTTGTGTTGTAGAAGAGCAGACAACAGGATGGCTTTACCAAAATCATTTACCAATGTATTTGCTTCTTAACTCTACCACAATCGAACTACTACTAACTTCATCATCTGACTTTGCATATTTTTCTGGACATAGGTCAACGTAAGTAAAACGAAGCATTTCTACGAAAAAGGAAGGAAGGACAACCACCGAAGGAAAAAGAGTCAAAAAGAATGTCAAGGGTAAGGGTCAAGGATAGTATTTGTCATTTTCACCAAGACATCCTGCCGCCCCGGCCAAAGTCTCGCCTCGTTCATCCATGCATAAACGTATTTTGTCACGGGCTTTGATAGCTGCTAAACAAGCCAGACGTCTTGTTGAAGAAACGGATGGCTGTGGCATCAGTTCTCGCGAGGAAGTTGGATCGTAGGTCCCTTTGTTTACTTCCAGTGGATATAGTTTACAAATAGGGCGATTCGCAACACCATTTTCCATCTGAATGTTTGCGGTGCGAATATACCCGTCAGGGCTGCGCTTTAACTCTAAAACTTTGGCCATCTTCCACTTAATTCTTTTTTCTTCCGAATGAACATGTACAATGTCACCGACGTTTATGACGTTTTGAAAAGGTTTCTGACTATGTTGATGAAACTCTCGAAGGCTGGTTAGATATTCGTTTCTGAAGCGATTCCACACATGAGTAAGAGTTTCTCGACGATATCGAATAAGGCGAGAAAAGCTTTCAGGGTCATCAGAAAAGGTCACATCGTGATGATCACTAAGGGGTAGGGCTGGAAATAATGTAGTTCTTTTTCCATAAAGAAGTAAGGAAGGAGTAATTACAGATTCGTCATTTAATGACGAGGAGACATATGTCAGTGGGCGGTCATTGAGAATGGATTCTACTTCAGTGATTATAGTTTCCAGCTCTTCAGGGAATAACTTTCGACGCCCCAAAACTTTCTTTAGGGTATTCTTCGTTAAACCGATTAAGCGCTCCCACATGACCCCAAACCAAGCTCTTTTAGGAATAAACCTCCATTCTACGCGTGAGTCGATTAAGTATTCACAAAGCTCAGGGTCGTCAGCAAGAGAAGTCAGGTCTTTCGCTACACTTTCGAAAGTACGTGCGTTATCCGAAAGCATAAGAGAGGGCAGGGTTCTGCGACTAACGAAACGTCGAAATCCTAAAAGGAAACTAGAAGAGTCTAGGCTCGGAAGCAGTTCGAGATGAACGGCACGGGAGACTGAGCATGTGAAAAGACATATGTATCGTTTTCCAGATTCCTTATTGGGAAGTTTAACGAAAAGGGGACCAGCAAAATCGACTCCGGTGACATGAAACGCGTCGAAAGGCTGGAGGCGATTCTTAGACAGAGGAGGTGGAGGAGGGTAAGGGTATGGGTTTCCCATAACCTTTTTGCAGGTTACACAGCTACTAATAACTCTTCTGGCGAGCTGACGAGCGGCGGGTATCCAATACGACTTGCGAAGGTGACTGACCGTTGCATTGACACCGGAATGTAAGGTGGTCGTATGTGCCTTCATCATTAAGAGTTTAGCAGCGAGCGAACCTTTGGGAATGAGAATAGGGCATATGGTCTCATAAGTAAGGGGGGCATTAGACAGACGTCCTTTGCAGCGGATTATCAGTTTGTTGTCGAGGAATAAGTCGAGTTGGAAAATAAGAGGAGTGACTCCTTTCTTATTCGCATCTTTTAGTTGGTCGATCTCCTTTCGATATGACGAATTTTGAATCTCGCGGATTACGGATCGTTCCGACGACAACAGTTCGGGGAGGGACAGGGCGTTAGAGATCTTCATAACTCTGTTTAAGGAGTTTCGTAAGTTTGTAAGAAACCGGAAGACGTAAGCTATAACTCGGATAGCTTTTTCCCAAGAACTGCATCGTGACAAGGTAGCAAGCAGCACAGAACGCTCCATAGGGAGAGGGGATGTAGAAGCGATAATACAGGTAACCCCGCTAGTTTCTTCGGCGGGCCATTCGTGAGGTGAAATCAGTCAGTCTGGACCAAATTTCCACATCTTGTTTTTCAGAAGGTTAGACGCTGCTACGCCTCTGGCTAACAGATCCGCCGGGTTTTCTTGGGAGATGCAATATCGTAAAGAAACGGCATGCTGTGATCGAACAGAGTTGATGGTGTTTACTCGATTGAAAATGAAGGTATCTTTCGAATGATTATTGAGTACCCAATATAAGGCAATTTTGGAGTCTGTCCAAAGAAAGGTACGTACGTTAGCCTTTGGGGGGAAATTTAATTCGCCGATGATATAGGTTAATAGACGACTGGCGATGAGTAAAGCCAAAAGCTCTAAACGCGCGAGAGAAATACATTTGAAGGGAGCGACTCGGTTCCTAGACATCATTAAGAGGGAGGAGTTGTCGTTTACCAGATAAGCCACCGCACCGTAAGCAGAGGGACTGGCGTCGGCAAAAACATGTATTGAGACTGTTGAGTTACGGTTTTCGCCAAGGTTTCTAGGGATGGTAAACTCACGGACTAGTTTCAAATCCGAAGTTAGTCTGTTCAACACGGCTTCCAAATTAGAGGGGAGAGGAGTATCCCAATCTAGCTTCTCTTTCCAAAGGGTTTGTAGGAGGATTTTTCCACGTATCGTTACGGGAGCAAGAAACCCCAAAGGGTCATAGAGGCTTGCGAAAGTCTGCAAAATGTTTCGTTTAGTACAGGTATAAGGATTTTGATTAAAACTTGAGGCAATTTTAAAATAATCCAAATGAGGATTCCATAGTAACCCAAGAGCTTTCTGTTCGGTAGTACTTGCAGATTTTTTCCGTTAGCGGTAAGCGTTCAAGCAGAGTGGGACAGTTGGTTATCCAATTCCTTAAATTCATCGAAGCTTCGTTGAGGACTGAGCGAGAAATCTCGTAGAAGGAGAAAGTTTCTTCACAAGAAGGGAAAGAGGCTAAGACGTTGTCAACATACAGACTATTAACGAGTTCCTGTGTTTCCTGACACGGTCTGCTGTGTAGGTGGTGATCAGGAACGCGTTCAAAATAAACGGGGAAGAGGTAGCCCCAAAGATTACCACACGAAAACGAAAGGTGCGCATGGGGGAATTGGGGTTGTGCAGTTCTTTGGGCCACATGAAGGAGAGGAAATTTCGATCAGATTCGTCTAATTCAATTTGGTGGAATGCTTTTTCGATGTCAGCCATTACGGCGAATTTTGAAAGACGAAAACGTAGTAGAATTCCACACAAGTCTTTCTGTAAGGGAGGGCCTGCTTCGAGGCAATCGTTGAGACTCGGTTGCTCAGGGGAGGCTTGGCAAGAGCAGTCGTACACAATTCGAACTGGTGTGGAAGAGGAACTTTTAACAACAGGACGATGGGGCAGAAAGTGTGATTGAACCATTTGATCTGCGGAAAGGTAAGTTTCTTCAATAATACCTTTATTCAATTGTTCGTTTATTATCGAGTCATAGGTTTCCAGAAGCTTAGTATTGCTAGTTCTTGATAAACGGCGAACAAGACTCTTGGTGCGTTGGAGGGCAGGCTCAAAATTGTTTGGAAGGGTGGGGTGTTCCCTTTTCCATGGTAGTTTCACGGAGTAGCGCCCTTCTCTAAAATGAATCGAGGTTTTCCGATATTCTTCGACATAGGGAACGTCTTCGTGGGACTTACCGGAAATCCCTATAGTTTCTAAGTCCCAAAAGCGTTCTAATGGGTCGGGAGAAGGAGGTGAATCTAGGATCAACAGATTGGTTGCGTTATTAGGGTCTTCAAGAAAAGGCAGGGGTCCTGACAAGAGATATCCGAGCTTAGATTTTAACGCGCAAGGTCCAGGACCACGGATGATTTCGTCTTCAACAAAAGACCAATAGTATTCCGATCCAATGAGTACGTCTACTTCAAATTTCCCATGTGCATGCGGATGCACTAATTGCAAGTGAGTTAAATAGGAAAGAGGAGTGAGAGATTCTTGAGTATGAGTTGTTACTGGAGCACAAATACTAGGCAAAACATGAGCTTTAAGAAAAATAAGTTCTCCAGAGATTGCCTTAATGAAAAGTTCAACTATACCAAGTGAAACGGATCGGTTAGCTCCAGCGGTGTTAAGGTTAATTCTTTGGGGGATAATCATGCAATTTAAACTATTAGCTGTACTCTCTGTTATTAAGGAATGTTGAGCTCCGGGATCAAAGAGAATGTTAACTTGAGCTGTTCGTCCATTTGCTAATGCTTCGGCTTTAGCAGTTTGTAACAACGCGAGTTTGGGAGACTGTGAACCGACAGACGCAACTAACGGGTCAGAAGAGGTTACAGAAAGCTCGACTGTGTCAGTTTGAGGAGAGGGGGATTTAGTGTCGGGAGCCAAGTTAGGAGCGGATATGACGCGTCGCCTATGAGGTAATACGGAATGTTGACGCGGTTGAGAAGCTTTGTGGTGTCAGGAAACAGTTTCTTCCAGTCGGCGGTTTTGGGGCATAGTTATAACTGAACTACCCAGGAGAACAAACATGGCATCGCAGGTCTCATAGAAGGCTCGCCATGCTGTTGTTCTTCCAATTCCAAATAAACCCGCCAAAGTTCGGAACTCGATGTTAGTTCCAAGGCGCCATAAGGTAAGCGCGAGCCGCTTTTCAAGGAATGGGAATGCGAAAATGTGTCTTCTTTTTCGTTAGCTTCTCCCGGAGAAGATCACACAAGTAGTGAAACGTGCGACGAGTTACACTAATGTTCAGTTTCCAGTCTTTGTCGGTCCAGGTGTTGTTCATAGTATGAGTCCAGAATGTGTCATCTCGATGCAGCTTCCAGAACGATCGGCGAATTGCTTCTCTTGTTAGGAGTTTTTGAACCAGGCGGAATAAAATGAATGCGTGTCTCCTTCTGCGACTTTGGGTAATGTTCGACAGAGCTATTAATAGTTCGGTGTTCGGGCGAGAGCCGATGAAAGATAATCTAACTAGATTGTATCATAGATTTTACGTACTTTTATAATTATTACATATTGTAGTAGTTTATTACTGTTCCTAGATGACGTGAATTCTAAAGCCAGTTTGTTGAGAAGAAGAAAAATAGTAGTTCGTTCCATGTCGTGAGTTTTATTATAACACTCCGTAATACAACAACCTTTGGCGCGCTTTCTTCCTTCAAATTTGTTTTTGCGATATTATATCTTGTAATTCGATTGAACGATTTGCAGTCTGTAATAGCAGGATTTATCGATTCAAGAACCCAACTCGATTACATCTTCCATTTGGGGTTGAAACGGGTTGAACTGAACCCGAGTTCAGAAACTCAACACCGGTGTTGAGTTGGCAGTGGAAACACAGTATGTGTGTAAATACCAAAGTATTTAATGCGATCTTTAAACAATTCGCATTTTGAGGGTTTTAGTTTTAGTCCAGCATCACGTAAACGTTCGAAAACCAGATTCAAGCGTTCCAAATGTTCTTCAAAGGTTTGACTATGAACAATTATGTCGTCGATATATTCTAGGCAGATTTTGTTTACTAGGCCTATAAGTACGTTGTTCATTAATCGTTGAAAGGTGGCGGGAGCATTACAGAGGCCGAAATGCATGCGGCTAAATTCGTAATGTCCGTAAGGAGACGAAAAAGCTGTTTTTCCTGATCTTCTGGTTCCAGTTCTATTTGCCAAAATCTGTTGATGAGGTCAAACAGGGAGAAATATTTGGATTTAGCTAAATGATTGAAAGATTCGTTGATGTTTGGCAAGGGATACTGATCTTTTCTCGTAATCGCGTTTAGTTTCCGATAGTGAATCACTAAACGTTTAGTTCCATCCTTGTTATCTACAAGGAGAACAGGTGCTCCCCAAGGCGAATTTGATTACCTACCTACCTACCTCAAATAGGCTTTTTATTTTGCTCTCCAACACGGGTTGTAGAACTTCGGGGACTCGATAGGGTTTTTGGTGAATAGGGGAATTACCCTGAAAAATCTATTTTATGTCGGACTTTAGAAGTTTGTCCCATATCCATATCATTTTGGGCCAAAGTGTCGGAGTTAGCTTCAAAGAGTTCGAGCAATTTGGCTTTTTGCTCATCGGAAATGTTATTACCGATATTGAACATATCAGGGTTAAACGGGCGGGAAAGTTCATCAGGAATTTCAGATTGGCGAGTTATCCTGACATGGCTAACTGGGAATGGGGTAGGACTGGGTTCGACTTTGGCAAAACAGATATTTTTATCTAGAAAGACTCGGTGCCTAGGTTTTTCGATAGGTGATATTTCGGACACATCTGGGGTTGGGGTTTTAAGGGGAGCAGGGGTCTTCCTGACAGTCAATCAGGCCAGCTAATAGCTCTAGTTGACGGGTAACATGGTCTGGGTTTGGAGTAGGGGGGTTTGTGGGTGGAGGATTGGAGGGTGGACACATGGGAATGGTTGGTGTGGAGAGCATTGGGGTTTGGGTGGCTGGTGGGGCTTCTGCCTTTTCTTGGGGGGGGGGTTACGGAAAACGAGTTTCCTTTTCCGTCGACTTTTCCGAAAGTCGAAAAAGTCGAAAATAACGACTTTTCCGTCAATGACCACCTCATGCCGACAAATGAAGTCTATCCCCAAGACGATGTCACAATATATGTGAGGGCTAACTACGAAATCATGCTTAAATCTACGTCCAGCTAGACCTATTTCAGCGTGAACAGCTCATTTGGTGTTTTGTTCCGCATTTAAAATTGAGTATAAGCGGACGTTTGAAGGGGTATGGGAAAAGATGAATCCACTATTATTTAAATCATTATAAACGGTCTCTTTCATTAATGATACTCCTGCTCCACTATCGACAAGAGCTGAGTACGTAAATTGGCCAACTACTGCCAAGAGTACGGGGGTCTTAACACCAGAGGTTTTTGCGGGGTAAAGCGGTTCCCATCCGACCCTCGGATGAGAACCGGCCTTTTTAGTTTTTTGGATTGTTTCCAAAAATAACTTTCTCGACTTCTTTCTGCTGTTCCACGGTGGGGAGGGGAAACGGAGGTCTGGTTCCCCATTTGGCGGCTAAGGCATCTTGAAGGCATCTGCAATTTTTCACAATATGTCCATGGTTATGACAATACTTACAGGGGAGGTCATTGTCGTTTCGAGTATCAACCCGATTACGAGGTGGTTGGGAATTAAGGGAAGAGTAAGATGAACCTTGGGTGCGGTAATTAGAGGATTGCCGACGGGAATCTTGGGAGGGTCCTTGGGGGACGAGGGAATGATTGTTGGGGACGTTTATCAAAGCGCAGGGGTTGATAGGCTGGACGGAAAGGGGGGCCTTGATTTCGTCCGTCTCGGGCAGGAGGATAAAATGATGGCTGAGGTGGACGAGGGTTAACGCTTATTCCGTGATCATAGGATAGTTGTCTAGGTGGTTGGAAATAGAAGGCGGCTATGGGCTGAGGGAAGTATTGTTCTTCGAAATCTGGAAACACTCCGGCAACCCTGGATTTGGTCTCCATCAGAAGAGATTTTTGTTCAGCGGCCATGTCTCTAATCTGCTGAAGGTAGCGGTTGGCGGTTTCCATAAATTCGGTGGGGAAGGTTGGTAGGGGAATAAAATTCTTTTCCTCGGTGCGGGCAAGGGTAACAATCTCGTCGAAACCCAAATCTTGATCGCCAAGAGCTCGTCGGACAAGGGGTTAAGGGGTTCATTTAAACCTTGGAGGAAAGCGGATTTGTTAATTTCTTCTATGGCGGTTGCCGCACTCGTGTCGCCTTGGTTCAGACGCGTGTATAGTTTGGTATGATGGTCTCGGGAATGGGAGAGCAATTTTTGGGCGTACTGGGCGATCGTCTCGTTCGGGCTTTGGGTGGGAGGTTCTTGCTCGTCTACTTCCGGATAATGAAAGCGTGTCAAGAACGATTCTCGGAAAGTGTACCAGCTCATTTTCGTAACCCCCTCGAGCATACGATAGAATATGAGGGCTTCTCCCTCGAGTCTTCCATTAACTGCTCGGAGAATAACTCAGAACGAATAACACGGAAACTAATTCACACTCACTAAAGGGATTAACTTTCACTAAAGGGTCACAATGTTAATCGTTTAACTTAAATGTTTGGGGTTTGAGGAGATAAACACAAGCCTAAGCCAAATCTTACCGACTGCGCCAGTTGTAAGAAAGTTTTTCTGCAAGTTGTTCTTGCAAATGGTTGTAGGTTCTTTTTTGGCAGAAGGAGAGGCTGTGGGTAATTGGGTTGACACAATAAGTTAAAGTCCTAGAAGGACCTAGTCGATGAATGAGGGAGTTGGTGAATAAAGTCCGGAGTGGACTTGCACGAGTGGATTAGGGAGATAAGTTTAAGTCTTGAAAGACTTGAAAGTCCGAAAAGGACTTAGACTTTGGAGGAGAGACTGGGTGGAGGAAAGTTAGTGTCCTAAAAGGACTTAGTCTCTGAACGAGGGAATCGGCGGAATAAAGTTCCGAAATAAGAGTCCGAAATAGGACTTCGAATTTGGGCAGAGTAACTTTTTATTAGCACAATGCAATGGGGAAGGGCCCAGGGGGGAGGAGAGGACCGCCGAAGAACTTTGTCTTTGACGCCGTCTTTGTGAGTTCCTGCCCTAGAACTGATAATCTTATCTCGATCAATTAAAGAAGAAAACAATTCATCTACATGTGTGGGTGGCACTAATAATAAAGGCGTAACGGTATTGGGTGTAAGCGGAATAATCGGATGCACGCTGTCGGAACTTCTTCCTTTACTATGTTTGTTTTCGCACCCCCCGTATGGTGGCGCTAGAAAGCCCATTCGGGGAGCTACCCACCTGCTAGGTTTTTGCGGGGGTTACGTGGCAGTCGTTTTTCTGGTGTTGGGTAAAGCGTGGTGTATTCCGTTCTGGTTAAATAAAGGCTCGTTAAAGCCGAAATTATCAACGTTTCTCTTATTCATTTTAGTGATTAGCGATAAGTTTCCACATAATTTGGTGCCGTGACCAGGATCTGGGTCACTAGAAGACTACTTGGCTATAACTACAGTTTGGTTATACACCATATGGTATGGCTATGGCTATGGAACTGCCTAAGAAACGGGGAGGTTTTAGAGCCCGGGCTACTACTCTCATCCGGGAGATTGATGCCATAATTACTCCGCTGAGTGGCCTAGCCAGACCTACGAAATTGACCAAGGATCGCGAGGATCGTTTGAATGGGAAGGTGGGCGAGCTGGAGCGGATGCAGAACGTTCCGGATAGGATCGACGAGCAGATGCTGGATACGTTAGACAACGAGGACACCGTAGCCGCAGAAATTTGCGATGCGTCCAAAAAAAAGGGAACCACGAAGTTTTAAAGGCGAGCTGACTACGTGGATGGATTGGTGGGATGTCTTCCGGAGCTGTGTGCACGATCGCCCCGAGTTGAGTGGAGCGGTCAAATTCCAGTATCTATCGAGTTGTCTAGAAGGGGATGCTTTTCAATTGCTCCAGGGCTTTACCCGAACCGATGCCAATTATGTCGAAGCCATTGAGATCTTGGAAAAAACTTACGGGTTACCTCATCTAATCCAACGAGAGCACCTTCAGACCTTAAACACGTTACGGAACCCTACAGCTACTATCACCTCATTAAGCAGTTTCAGGGCGAAGTATGAATGCCATTTACGTGGCCTGCGCGCCCTCAGTCTTGATGTCACATCAAGATGTCACGGCAAGATCCCTCTCAAAATCCGTGAAAATATCATCCACGAGTTCGAACACAAGGAATGGGATTTGGAAGCCCTCCGGGAAGCGATCGGGGGAGAGATCACACATCTGCGAGGAGAGAAGCCTCAAACCCCCGAACCCGTTCCCTTGCCAGCCGACGTTGATCCGGGGTTCCCCGTGAGAACTGCTAGAGCTTTCGGCATTCTGAGCGCCCCGGTCTCCCCTATAGCAGCGCTTCGGGGATGCTACTTGTGTTCCGGCGCACATAGGGCCGAAAATTGTTCTATAAGACCATCGAGGAACGGAAGCGTGTGGTGAATCAACGACGTCTCTGCCACAACTGCCTGCGTGCGGGAGTCCAACATGTCGCCGAATCCTGCCCCTCGCCGGCCTGCTGTAGACGATGTAGAAGTCGTCACCATAGCTGCCTCTGTGAGCGTAAGCCAATTGATCTCCCAGTGGCTCCCGCTCCGACTACAAGCCCCCAATCCCGTTACCATCGACCATTTAACATCGAACGGAACCGAAGTGATGTTAGCGTCCTCTTCATGCCGTTCGGTGGCGTTGCCCACGGCCTGGGTGGACATCCAGGGACCCAAACGCTTCACGCGGACTCGCGTATTTTTCGATCTGGGAGCTCAGCGTTCCATGATAACCCGTAAGTTAGCCGATGAATTGCAGTTAGCTATACAGCATTATGTTCGCGATGAACTGGACGGATTCGACCATGATGGTCTCCCGAACTCTTATCCCGTCTCCTCGATCACCCTCTCTACGCAGAAAGGGCCGTATACCTTCGAGGTCTATATTGTCACGGTTATATTTCGCATTGCTTGCTTTTCTCACGCTTTGCTAATCTTTGCAACCCACTTAGCACAGTGCATAGATGATTCTTGATCCCATGTACAGGATTACAGACATGGGATCGCTTTTCGCTAAACTTCGCAACCAACTTTGCACAGAGCTTCGGTGATCCCTGACCCCAGGTGCTGAATTGCAAGTCTGCGAGAGGCACATGGTGTCGGATAGAGCACC
>RJJA01000770.1:0-13362 GCA_003724045.1 Lepidurus arcticus | reverse complement strand
CTACTCGGAGTAAAAAATAGTACTCCAGAGTACTCTAGCGAGGCCAATGAAAATCGCTATCGGAAAGACGAAACCACTCGATGGACGAAACCGAGAATCGACAGCCACCGACCGCCGACAGGATCGCAGTTCAGTTTCTACTATTCAGTTCTTCTCATTGCGAGTTTTCCTGTGTGTATCTTATTGTGGGATATCATTGTAAGTAAATTTGGGATTATCCGTTGTAAATTAACTCATCCTGATCTCATATAATATCCTAAAGAACCCTCATCGACTCCTCTGTCTAATTCCGTGTTTATTTTGTGTGTAGAAGGAACTCCATTCGGAATGTCTGACATGGAAGGGTGAGTTTAAAAGCATGTATGATTGAATGGTTCATAATTAAGATAAAATATAGAGATGATACCCCCGCGGTCGTCGCCGCTGTCGACGATGCTCCCGCTGCACCTGTGCCGATGGATATTCACACCGCTGTCCAAGAAGTTTTGAAGAATGCCTTGATTGCCGATGGTCTGTCCAGAGGTTTGCATGAAGCTGCTAAGGCATTAGACAAGTGACTCATCTAAAAGGAAGATGTGGCTAGCACTAATAAATCGTTCTATAGGCGTCAAGCTTTGCTTTGCGTTTTGGCTGACAACTGCAATGAACCCCTGTACAAGAAGCTTGTTCAAGCCCTTTGCAATGAGCACAACATCCCGCTCATGAAGGTGGACAACAACAAGAAGCTGGGAGAATGGGCAGGACTCTGCAAAATCGACAAAGAAGGCAAAGCACGTAAAGTCGTGGGATGCTCTTGCGTCGTCGTCAAGGATTGGGGCCAAGAAACACCCGCTACCGCTATGGTTCTTGAATACCTGAAAAACAATTAAGATCCACGGTTTTACTACCTATGGCTTTTGCCTGTACATTATAATACATGGCTTAAAGCTCAGCATCGTCTTTTAATTTGAGTAAGCTAGCTAATTTTGTACAATTTTCTCGTGAACTTCAATTCAACAGTAAGATTGTTCAACAGGTTAATATGCCATTAGTTTCACTAGAGAAGTTAGGCATCTGTTTTTTTTTTGTTTTGTTTTTCCATTTATACGGAGTGAGTAATGCTCGTTTCCGTTTCTGTATTGCGTTTGCTCATATTTTTTACATAAACTATGAACAAAGAGGAAAGGGCGCTCTTTAGGCATGTTTCCATGCTATTTATTCAGATGTAAAAATATGTTTTTAAATCTCAATTTCTCCATATTTTTTAATCTTGCAGCAACTTTTGTGATTTGCAATTCTTTCTCAACCGTTTATTTATATCATCTGTCGCCTGGTTACGTCATTATGAAACAACTGAAATTATTGACTATAGTAGGAAAGTTTTCCCTTTTTTCTTATCCTTTCCAAAGCAGGCAGGGAATTTAGAAGCTACAGTACATTGGGGAAGACCGTTCAACGCAGGAAATCAAGTCATTACCTGAGAAACGACTAAAACCCGCGTTTTCTTTTCTATCGATGACTTTCTTTAAATTCTAATACACTAGCTTACAAGCACAGTAGCGTGTTCTGTTTATTTAATTAGCCAGCTTTTTAAATTTCTTTTCTTACCATTTGCTCACGGTAAGATCCCTTATAACAGTCTTCGAAACTACCCGCAGATTAACTTCAGCGGTAACTTAGCTTATCCATGGAAGGTGACGATCGAGGTCTCCGGACGGGTTTCGTGTTTCCGTTGCAACGTAAAGTGTCACGGAGTTCTCGTAACATAGCTTTAACTAATGATCCTTCGTCTTCTTCCAAGGCCAATTTCCGTGCCTTCCAAGCGAACTCGCAGAAGGAAATTAGCAGTGCGACTGCCATACCGCCTATCAGCACCACGAAAACACCACCGACGTTACCCAACCCTAGTTCGTTAGCAGCCGAGCTTGACTTCACTGCGTCATCCTACAAAAATTCACACAAAAATTGAAGATTGCGATCAACACCAAAAATATTTAACCTTGCAAGCCCCTCCTCCGCGATTTTCTTTCCACCACTTGTCTTTAAGGATTAGCAATCTATTAGATTCTTGAAGTTTCAGAACGGCTTGACTCATAGCTGGACGGTAAGGTGAATCTACGAACGAATCAGTATAGGAAAGATTGAATATTATAATTTTTTTGTTGAAAAAAATACTTTTTTGCAAAGCTATGCCATAGCCTTTTGAATCCAACATTCCTCCAATTTGGGTCAAATCGCATTTTCGCTCAACGTGGTACTCGATGGACGACGATTCCATAAGAAAAGCGTACTGGCCGTTCGATTTCTGTACGCGCTCAACACCTTCAGAATTACTTGACGTGTAAACGCTGGGACGAGCTTGTTCCATAAAAATCCGCATTCGTATGTACGTCGGGATTTGTGAATTCTTATTACGACATGAAAAATAAAAAATTCTAATACCGCGTTAATTGCAAGCGAAAGTTCTGCTTCACCTTAAAGAAGGATAAAGTTGTTCCACTCTTCAGATGCCCATACTTAATCTTCGTTTGCTTGGATAAGTCTTCGGCGGATTCGATCGGGGATTCCATGCGTTCCACTGTCAAGAAGGCAGCCAAATTGGCCGTATACGATGAAATCATGATTAGCGTGAAGAACCACCACATGCCCGCCACCATCCTGGTTGACACAGCCCTAAATACCACAAATTACGTAAGTGTACCGTTAGCAATGCTCAAATGCGATTCAAAAGAAGATGAGCTGCTTACTTGGGAGCAATATCCGAACCTTGCTGCATGAGACTGCCGATAGTGAACCTATAACCAATAGTTCGTAAGTATTATCACCTTTCATTTTTTAGCTTGTCTCGTCGAACACTACGCACCACATGGAGTTTAAGATGGTGAACTGATTTTCGAGTATGTCGGGAGTTTGGTTACAAGGATGAGGATTATTCCACTCGAAAGGACTAAGGCGGGCCAACACGAAGAGAATCATTGACACGCCCAAATAGGCCGTGCACATGTAGATCCATACTTCTACCGATAAAGGCGACAGAAAGGAAAACAAACTAGGTGGTTTCTTCTGCGGTTTCTTGTACAAAATACTGATTCCTAGCAAAAAATAATAAAAAACTTTACGATCATTTCAAGATTATTCCAAACACCTCTCGAAAGATTACCTGTATTCATAAATGGCATGGTAAAGTCGACTGCTTGCTGACGCTCATAATTGATAGAAAGATCTCCAATGGCAGCGTCCGTTTTCTAGCAATTATCATAGAAACTAATTAGGGAAAATAGCATCGACAAAGAATTCCAATTGTTACCCCATCCAAGAGTTCTTTGACCATTCCATTCCACGTCCCTGACTCTTTATTAAAAGTTCCATGGGCCCCGTCACCGACGATTCTGAAATGCACTTTAAAGCCAAGAAGTTGACTAATTTCATTAATGATGTCCACGCAAAAGCCCTCGAAACGGTCATTTCCAGTAAGAAGATCGGAAGATTCTTTGAGCATGAAATAGGGATCCGCCTACGTGAAATTGCAACATAACTTTTTGTTTTTAACATATAATCAAAATTTTACCAGAACGGATGTAACGGTAAGCGTCTTATTATGCAAACTTTCGGCAGAAATGGATTGAATATCAGCCGTCGTACGAGTAAAATTGGCCCCATCCATTTTACTCCACGTTCCGACAGCTTCCAGACCGTCAGCAGATAGTTCCAAGACATCCAAATGAAAATTGCTTCTAAATCCTTGCGCATCAAACTTAATGCGTCCAGTCAAGCCTTCCATTTCCACCTACAGAAAAAAATTACACGAACTTTAAAAAGTCATCCATTCAGAGAAGATTATACCGCCGACAATAAATCACTTACCAACTTCATGTAATTAACCAAACTGTTGCCATATATCCAAGTGTCGGGCCCATCACAAGACAAAGGCCGGATGGACACATCCTGGCTTCGGTCCAAATCGTGTAACGCTTTGGCGAATAATTGAACTGCATCATATACTAATGCTGTCTCTGTCTAAAAAGCAATTCCGTAACGCAGATTCGTGCCTTCTAACCCCTCTCCCTACATTTTTATTAAAAAAAAAAAAAGAATCACGTACCTTTAATTTTTTTTCGTTCAGATCCAACGTTCGCCCGTATCGCATTTCGCCAAAAACCCAATCCGACACGATATTAGCTACCTCGGTCTTGTTAATATCAACTATACGAATCCCAGTGATATTGGTGCCACCGTATTTATAATCGTTCAAATCCACCGTGTGAAAATCCTGCTCGTAATAAAGTTTATTCATCTCTTTGAAAAAAAAATATAGAAAAATTTAATTTACCAAAGACGTAACAAAATAAGATTGGTACGCTGTCATAAGACCAACTTGCTGTGCTTGCTTCAGAATCGTTGGAATCTTCTCGGTAGCACAGTCCAGCACAATCTGCTTGTCATTCGCTCGCTTCATATCCTTGAGCAGAGACCTTCGCAAAATAAGTAAATCGAGAATCAACGATTGATTTAACGCTAAAATTTGTTTAAAATTTTGTTGTTACCTGTAGTCATCTTCTTGTCCCAATTGACGAACCGTAACCCTGTACTCATTTTGCACAGTAAGATGTAGCAATTGTTGCAAACGATCCAAGCCTTCAGCATCTTCGTAGAGTATTGTAAATGTTCGCCATCCCCATGCCAACACAATATCCAAATACGCCTAAGCCATTGCGGTAAATAAACGACGACATGTGCATTTAAAAAGAATAATGTTTACTTTGCCTAATGATGCAGGGTGAGGATGCAAGTTAATGGAGTACTCATCTCTCCTGAGCTTGGCATCCCGTCTCGTCTCCAAATGTGGAAGTTCCAACGTATCACAAATACCTTGCACATGGGCCGAACTGGTCGCCGAAGAAGGACCTAAAATGCAACCCAGTCCGGACCGCACCATTTGACACACTAAAGCAAAAATATGCGTTTCAGAACCCACTCAAGTGATAATCATTCGATTCAATAATTCTCTTAATTGAATCCCAAAGAAATACTGTCTTATTATATTCACCCTTCTTATTAGCACCGAATGAATCGTGCGGAGACAAACGCTCTAATTGTGCGATTAACCTCGACCGCGGTAAAACATTGCGATTGCTGTTGACCCTTTCAACCGCATAGCGGAATGCAATATCTTGCGTTGGATCCGTGCCATCGAATAAACCACCTAGATAAACCGTATCATTACAAGTCATTCATAGAAAAAAAAACTTTCCTGACATCTTCCTTCTGCTTCCGAAAAAGGAAAGTGTCCGGAAAAGTTTAAAGACACAATTTCAATCTCACCAATGCGAATGACATCAGGGAGACCTGAAGTATGGGCAATTAAAAGCGCCCAAAGACACCAATTGATGCAGGCCATGTTGTTTCACTACCAGTAAGAGTTTGTATTGTCTTACACCAACTTTTAACCAGTATTACTTTCACCGTCAGCGAAGGCAAGCGAAGGGGAGCTTATGAGCTTGTTGCTCTACGGGAGAAGCGCCTGCATGTTATGCCAATTGCAGCAGGGGTCACACTGAAACGCGACCTAGCTGCTGCCACTGCTCTCACAATCCTATATGGATGGCGTCGTGTCCCCTTTCCCCAATGCCCTGTAAGAACTGAAAATCTTAAAATAAACTCTGCTTTCTACTACAGGAAGACAGAATGACTGGGTGCCTTTTGCATCTATTTACAGCCCCGTTATGGGCCGTCTCCGGAGGTGGATGCTGGAACGCAGCGACAATTTTCACACCAGTCGTTTTTTCACACGTTTTCAGCCCCTGACAGAAAACTTCATAGGGGGTCATACTTCATAGATCATGCTGCGTCTTCTCTCTTACTAAATCTTTGCGTAATTTTAAAGTTGTGGAAATTACAATTGTCATACGATTTCGTACAAAACTAGGCAAAACGCTATAAAACAGGAATACAGTTTTCGCCATAGCTTCTTAATTTGCAGCATAGAGACCTAATCTTTATTTTTTCGAGCACATGCTTTCCTACGAGATAGAAAATGTTGCGAGTTCGGGCATTTACCGCGGAGGACTCACTCCAGGTGGCGGACTATCATAAACTGGACTCGAAATGGGTGCTCTAGTTTGATTCACAGCAGGATTGCAAGCCGCCGAGAAAGACGGAGGGGGTAAGAGTTCTGCTTGGAGTTCCAAAGGACTTGGCAATGGTGCCAAAGGTGCCGGGACTTTAGGAGAAGAATGGCATTCTCCTAAAAAAAACACGAAAAAAAACAAGCTTTTACGCAACTGGTCCACTTACGAAACTACACAAAGATCCTTTACCTGACAAATTGTGCCCTGGAATGCTAATAACGTATACAATGCCTTCAACGTATATCAAATTTCTCGCGTGAGGGGGCGGAGAGCCTGGTGGGGGAGGAGGTGGAAGCATGTTTTCAAAATCTGTATCCTCTTCAACAGTTTTAGTTTTCTGTTGTAACCAAGAATTCAAATAGTTTAGAGTTTCACTCCCAACAGTACAAGTTCATTTACCTTAAACATGCGTTTCTTGAACAGACGCTTTCTTTTAGGAGGGCGAACAAAAGGTAGCGGCGAAGTTAGCTCTTCTCCTCCCGAAGGTGACGTCCCATCGCCTGGCCTGATTTTATCAGCAAAGACCACACTTTTACGTTTCTCAATCCCTTCTTCCCCGTTTTCGTATATCCTACTTCAACAAAATTAAAGAAAAAACAAGGACATTTAGCTGGCAAAGTTTCTACACTTTTGCTTCTGAAAAGTACTATTTGTCACCACAGTTTGCTGTAGCAGCACAATATCGTTAAACTTTCGTAACAAGATTTCTAGAAAATGGCTTGTTAGATTGAAAGTAATCTAAAACAGAAGTTTTCCTTTGTTAGCAGCTAGTGCACAACCAAAAGACCTTTTTATGTAACGTATTTCTCATAATTGCAAACTTCATTTGCATATTGCTAATTTATTTCTCATTGAGAAACAAATGCGCATTGGTTGCGTACTACCTTCTCGAAGGCTCAAGCTTTCAGTCAAAGAATTTTTTCATGAAATTTGCTAGTTTTCTCAAAAAGTTGTTCCAAAATTCCCCATGCTAACCGCCTATACTGAGCCAAGAGCCACGTTCGCTTTGTACGTTCGACTTAAACTTAGACTAGCCAAACTTTCTTGACTTACGCTTATAAGCGTTCGTTCTAGTCTAAACTTTGAAAGTTTACGGAAGTCGACTAAGAAAGTCTTGAGTTCAAAACGAACAGTTATAAGCATAAGTTTACAATTGCTCCACCCATGGGGCGGTGCTAGTAGAAAAGAAATAAAAGAAATATATGAATTGTTGGATATCAACAAAGGATACATATAAACAAGAGGCGGGGTTAAGTTTAAGTCTAGGCACAAGAGTAGACGAGTAGACTTGCCTGACTTTGGACCAAAACTAAAAGTCGACTTCCAAAGTTTAAGTCGACTAGCTAAAGAAAACGCTTATAAGCACAGTCTTGGGTAGACTTTTAAGTCGGCTTAAACTTTGGTCAAAACGAACGCGGCTTACGAACGTAACATAAGCATAATATAAACATATACATACAAACAATATAAACGTAAACATTTAACATAGACGAAGTTTTGGCTTCGTTTTGAAAACAAAATTATTTTAAAAAGTATAAAATTACGAATAAGTCAATTATTACATACTTTGAACCTGGAAGAACCAGGATGCCCTTTTCGGGCGGTGGCCTTATGGAGATTCTTTGCGAAGGCTTATGTGTACGCTTTTCTCGTTTCGAACAAGGCAAAGGAGAAGTTGGCTCTTCTTTGGGAACGTAACTCATCGCCTCCTACAATCCCAACGTAAATTAAATTTAGCTTTTAAGGTCAAACTTAAACGCTCTGTATACCATGACAAGGATCTTGTCTTCTTCATCCAAATCGCCTAGAACTTCTTCAACTTTCTTGACAACCGAAGATTGAGCGGCTACAGGATTCGGAGTGGTAACCATTATAGGCCCACCAGGTATGCTGGGACTCTCCTCGTTCAAAACAGTTTTAGTGGTAAACATCGGTGACGAAAGTGCAGGGAACAAGCCAGGTATGGTCGACGGTAGCATGCCAGCTGGAACTAGTCTTGGATCAGACAAAGGAGCGGCAAATCCAGGCTGTTGTACTGGCGCAATAGGATATCTCACGGGCGGCATCTTTAACAAGAATCGCCACATGTTTATTCTCAAAAATATAAAAATAATTTAACCTAACTTACAATCGGTACTGTTGGTAGCATTATTCCTGGCCTTAGTACAGGCAAATTGCCCGGCCCGTACGGACCTCGCTCTGTCACGTGACCTGCAGAAGGCACAATCTGATACGAGTTCCCAACCTGAAACAGACAAATCGATAAAACTAAAAACCTTATAAAATAATAAATAATATTTTTTTTTGTCTTGATGGGCATGAGCTGGGCTCGTTGCCTGGGTTAATATTTAATAAATAATTTTTGCGAATTTAATAAATAATAAATAAAATAATGAATAAAATAATAATAAAATACAAATATAACAATAATAATAATAAAACCATATCCCAAGGAAGTAATAAAAGCTATACTGAGGCTCAAGAATGTACCTGGACGAGTTTCATTGAACCAGGGCGGGGTTGCCAAGGGGGTCGCGCATCATTTCCTGGCTGAACTTCCTCCTTTTCCTTCTGGTCCACGCCCAATACCAACTGCAACCTCTCATCCAGTGACAACCTTACAGGCGATCCAGACTCTTGATCCTCCGGCTTCTCTTCAGGAGCTGTCTCGGACGATTCCGCGACCGCGAGGGCTTTTTCCTCGTCGTCAGGCGAGCTGGACGTGGTAGTTGTCTTGGACGGAGACGACCCAAAGTTCGGCGGCGAAGGACCCCTACTGTCCATCAGAAACTGTCGTTGGCTCTTCAACAGCTTAGAAGGTGGCGGTGATCCTTCCGAGTCGGAAGAAGACCAACTACGATTGGCCACATACGGCCGCTCAGGTGACTGCTGCTCTTCCCAGTCTCTTCGGGGCGAAAGCTTGTGAATCTTCAGCTCAATCGTAGCAGGGGACCTAGGCGAAGGTGGCTTGGCCACGGCTGGCGAACGAGATCGACGCGAACGCGGTGATCTCCGCCGGAAATCGGATTTATCCCTTTCTTTCCCTCGGTGCGACTCTCTTCCAGGTCTACTGCTGCCTTCGGATGTCCTCCCCCGATCTCGATGGTCACGCGGAGGAGATGGGCGGTGTCTTCGCCTTGGGTCGCGATTAGTGGCGTCGTATACATCATTCCCGCTCTTGCGACTATGCGACCTGCTATCTTTGAGCTCTTGTTTGCGTTTCGGCGAAACTTCAGGCGTCCGAGACCTAAAACTCGAATTTTTTCTGGGATTTCGCTCGCTGCTTTTATTGTCCCGCTTCAAAGTCTCATCGGCGTCCTTTCTGGGCTTGCTAGGAGTTTCCTCTTTGGTAATCTTGCTATGCTCCAGCGTACTTTCCTTAATGGTTGGTTGTTGGGTTGGTTTGTCTTGAATATCTTTCTCGAGCTCCTCCTCGTCGTCCGCAAAGAGCGGTAACGAAACCCGGTTTAGTTTCTTGGTGGGCAGTTTCAACGCAACCATTTTTGAAGGAGAAATGATAGCGAGAGGAGAAGGTTCTTTGGGAAGAGGTTTGGGCGACGGTGTTCTTTGCTGGGAGTCAGAAGACCAGCCAGGGGAGTGGCTTCTACTGCGTCTTACCTTCGCGGAATCCTGAACTGATTTTAGAAAGTCCGCGTAAACGTCGTCAAGTTTACTCGTCAGGGCGAGCGGAACAGGAAGAAGGGGAGGAGCCTCAGCTTTTAACGTTGGTTTGGGAGAAATGGAGGACCTCGACTGTTTGCTTCTTTTGGGAACAGAAGCTGTGCTTTCTAAAGGCGATAAGGGCAAATCTAAACCCCGCTTACGCTGACTTTCATGCTTTTTGTCGGACTTTGGTGTTGCATTTTTGCTAGGTTCTGGTTTGGATTTGGGTAATGCTTCTTCCAGTAGGCGTTTGCAACTTTGATTGTTGGGGCAATAGGCCAGTGAGGGAAGAGTTCGCGTGTATTTGACGCACTCCCTCGGGTAATAACAGAGGCCTAAGTCGGTGTTTCGAACCGTTGTGCTCGGACGAGCTGCAAAGAACTTTGGATCCTCTGAAACCGGCAGTTCTGACTGAGCAGGGAGAGAAGATGCGGCATGATCTTCGAAATCGTTGTTTCGCCTTGAATGACAGAAGTACGTGAGTAAAATTACAGAAATTATAGAAATAGCAACGTAAATTACTTGGAATTGTCTGGCGGATCTCGAGCTGGGGCGTTCATAGCAAGCGGCGATTTGGATCTACTTCTTTTAGCATAATTGCTACGATGTGTGGCAGCTTTTTCCTCTACTTTCTCAGTCTTCTTCTGGGTCTTCCTTTCCTTTCGGTGTTTTGACGCCTTGGGATTTTTCTCCATTTTTTTATGCGGATCGTCCTCCCTTGGCAGTTTGTGGTCACCTCCTTTTGCTGTATTACTGGACCCTGGGCTGCTGGCAAGACTATGGTTATTTGACTCGGGAGGCTTAGTTTCCGGCGGCACATCAGTTTGAGTCGAAGTCAAGCTCTTCATTTTGGGGGGAAGAATAGTGATTTTGGGTGCCGCTTTGAGAGGGTTTACGAATACCTTTTTGATGGGTGTCGGAAGTTTCATTTCTATGGGCGCAAACGTGGAAGAAGGTTTTAGAATTGGCATTTGGATAGTTATAGGCTTTTTCAGGTTTAACTGGATTGTAGGCTTGAAAGTCGTAGACGTAGGAAGAGAAGAAGACTGAGGGGGAGTAGGAATAGCAGCACAGTATGGGTTTACGACGCTGCTATCAAACGAAGATGGACCTGAGTGGTGGATGGACATGTTGGAATTTGTAATAGGCTTGATATCATCGTATAAGGAGTTGACGGGTGCTTTTAGAGCATCACTTAGCAGCGCGGGTTTGAGAGAAGGCAACGTCAGCAGTTTAGAGGGCTTCCATTTATAAGAAGCTGGCTTTGTCTCCGGGAAACTTAGACTTAAATTTTGGTTTAATTCAACGTTGGGAGTCACTATTGCTGTCGCAAGCGGAGCAGAATCTCCTGTATGTTCATCGTCAGATGTTGATCTTGACGTCGCTATCTTTTTGGGAACCCATTTGGATTTGGTTGGACTGGAAGTAGCCGACTGGGGTTGGGATGCGTCTGCGTTTCTTGTTGTGCTGTAAGAGTTCTCGTTCTCGGCCTTTACGCTTGGTGATGGCATTGCGGGTGGGCTGTAATTGGACATGATCTTAACAAGAGTTTGTATAACTGTAAACCAGATACTAAGTTCCAGATATTAAGATTCTAAGTGAAGGAAAATGTACGAATTACAATACTGGAATTTGTTCCCGCAAGTGAAAACACAACACACGTCAAGCCCATACACATACACGGGCGCGGGTAAAACGCGAAACGCGAAATGTTGAAACGCGAAGAATGAAGACTAAAGTGGGAAACGCGAAAAGCCTAAAGTGTAAAACGCCATGCGAAACCATGTGTGAAACTGAAGTCCGATTGTTCCATAGAGTGGATTGTTAGATTCGAATGGCCAATTCGCATTTTAGTGAAAGGATGGTGGACGAAATGGTAAAAGTAGAGTTAAACGAAATCTTGCGTTAAGCGAGGCACCGAAACGTGACGTAGACGTGGACGATTACTTAAGTAATCCTTGTGACATAATTTTTGTTAAAAAAATTACGTCACAATGATTACTTACGTCACAATTACGCACCCGACTACGAACGGCTGCGAAAGGACTACGAACCTGACTTAAGAATAATGCAGCTGAGACATCTTTAGTCTCGTGGGCGCTTAACCAATGAGCAGAGGCTTTTTGAACTCGAAATGCTATTGGTCCCTTGAAAGATTAACGAACCGTGGTCCTTGTGTCGGGGTCTGTAGTCCTTTTGTCGAGTAGCCTTGGTTTGTCTTCGTCCCGTCATGTCAACGTTAGCGCCAACGTTGACAGAATGTAATTCAAGGTCGAGGCCAGGCGGAAAGGTCGGGGGAAGAAAGAAGTCAGTAGGCGGGAGCAAAGAAGAAGTTAGTTGAGCCTGCGCCATCCGTCGAGCTATTCGAATACATTTCGGGCCTCCTCGGTGGGGTCCACTCTGGTCCCGAGGGACGTACTCTCGGGGCCCAGAATTACCTCCACCTTGAGTCCAGTTGTTAGAAAGGGAGAAAACTAAAAGAAGGGTAGGGAGGGTAAAGCTGGCTTTACACTGGCCTGTCGGCGTGTCGAAGACAGACACCCACGGAAAAAAAGCAGAAAAAAGTAGCCTATAAATTTGAAGTGTACTGTACACTAATACACTATATCTTTATAATTCACAAGCTCAGGCATCAGAATGTTTTCTGTTTTTTAGAAGATTATTTGAACACAATAATGAAAATGAATCATTGGATTAAGCTTAGAATGTAGGAAAGACCTGGTTAAAGAACTTGAATTAAAAGGCAACAATATCTTCGTACAGATGTGATTCTCTTCCAAGATGTGATTGGAATTGTGTGGAACTCGCTTTTTCTCCGCCTGTCGTACGACTAGAAAGTACATATGTACTTTTCATATGAACCTTTTCCGACTTTAAATCAAACTTATCATACCTTATTTGCCGTCGTGTGCAAAAATAGCAACATGCCAAGATTGAAAACATTGTGGATATGCACGTCCAAATAATCGTGACAATAAAAGCTGTCTTCCAAGGACTCACTATTCAAATAATACTCGATGTGTTATATGTATCAAACACTATAGTAGTCCGATCTGGACCAAGTTAGTTTTCTGCTGCATTACTTTTCTTTTTGACCTTACTAATACTACATATATAATATCACTGAGTAAAAGATTAGAAAAACTTGCCGTTAGAGACGCATTTGCTTCCGTCAGCTGTTGATTAAAAAGAATGGATTACTTATAGTGCTTGTAAGAAAATACTGTTTACTTACGAATAGAATCGAGATCCAAACTGTCAAACTTCCATGTCCAATTAGTGGATCCATTACAGTACGCAATATTATTTGGGGATCTCTGAATGTAACCGGGGTTACATTGTAGAATTGCAATTTCACGTCGTAATACTCGCAGGTGTCCATTCTGGATTGTGGGCAATGCATCACATTCTAAACTATCGTTAGTAGGTTAGCGTGGCTAATGTTTGCTATACTTTTCTCATTTAAAACGACACATATTGGTGCTGTGTCGGACCAGAACTTTTCTCCTTCGACAAAGGAACAGTTTCTTTGCGCCTTTCCACATAGTTCGTATCCATTATTGCAAGTATAGCTGGCAATGTCTGACTCTAC
>RJJA01000769.1:0-13855 GCA_003724045.1 Lepidurus arcticus | reverse complement strand
CTATGAGCGCATTCAAAATCGATCCCAGATCTCATAGGGACCGTACCGTGACCTTTCTTTTGAATGCTCAAACAAGTCTCATGCTGAACATCGTTCCCTACCGTTCTTCGGTCAACTTCTGTCGCTCCGTTCCGTTCTATTTTGGGAAAATTTTTAAAAGAACCAGTTCGGAACGTTCCGCCCCCAATTTAAAGATCCGTTCCGTTCCAGATCCGTTCCGCTCAAAGATCCGATGATTTTAAGAAAAACAATTAAAGCAGAGTAGGAAAGTTTCTAAGTGTGGCGACTAGATGGCCCAAACACTACATTGCCTAGATGCTAGGTGGCGTTGTACGGGAACGGCAAATTTCCCACCAAAAATCGTTCCGTTCCCGTAGAGCTTTCTGGGAAGTTCCAGAACACCGCTTCCCACCCCTTATCCTTTAAAGCCCTAACTGTCAAAGTACATGCAAGCAATGTACATACAAGACGATATGGCAACCGACAACAGGCGCAAGCCAATGTCGGGAATAAACATTAAAAATACACAAAGAAAGAGTTTATCAAAAAGCTTAGGCCTATTCCGTATTCCGTAGGTTTATTGATCACTATACAATCCTTATTGTATTATTTGCTGTCGTGTAAAGTGCATTGTTACGAGCTTGAGGAAAACACAACCAAGTCATAACATGTACTTACATTTTCTAGGTGAGCTCAATCGTATGTAGTCAGTCCGTGTATAAAGTCATTACGCCGTCAGTTAAAACGTGTTTTCTGTTGGATTTTTTAAAAATATTTTTAATGCTGTGACGAGTACTAAGATACGGTCTGCAATTCAGGAAACTCATAATACAAGCAGAATGGATCCAAGTGAAATTCCACTATTTGTTAGAGCGCAGCGAAAGCCCGTATCCCAAGATCCGTTGTACTTGACAGGACCCCAAAAACGGAATCGCTCACCCCCTGGACAGGATAAGTTTCCCTCCGGGAGTAACCAAAAAGGACCACATTCAAGATTGACATTACTGTCGTTTAAAAACGGGGCGTTAACTAATGGGTTCCCATTCAAACCAAGGATATCATAGTTGTCGGTACCATTAAGAAACGTCACACTCAAACTGCCATATTCTTGGAAAGACTGCACTGAGTAGGAAGAAGAGGCAATAGGATAGCCGTTGAATTTTAAATAGATAAGAAGTGTGGAATAGATACGTCTTTGTATCACATAGCTAATCGTCTCGAGAGTGGAATTAAAGTTCCATGCTGTGAATACTCCTGTTTCTGGTATCAAGTCTCGTTTAAAAAGATACATATGACTACCCGATTCACACTGGGCTTTGATTGTAGGGCCCAAAATTCCTTTGGGCCAAATTTGAGCCGAAAATGTACTCTGTAAAAATTTCGTGTTTTTATACCGTAAGTAGTACTCTCGGCATGTCCTAGTGCAAGCGTCACAAAGCGGCTCGCTGTTGGGTTGACAATTAGGTAGTATTGTGGCACACTTCTGAGTCGTCGTCATACAAGCAGAACTAGCCTTCAGTACATCCCAGAATCTGCAGCCTGGCGTTGACTGTAGAATGCTTGTGTTGCTAACGCAGATATAAGTTTCCAGAAACTCGCAGATGGAGGAGCCATCCGTTGCAGTACAKTAGTTGATGGCAGTACACGAGGATATCCGAATGCATTGAAAGCCGCACGTCAAGTAACTGTCGAAACCTGAAATATTATAAGTACAACTAAGAGGTAACTGTAGTGGATATTAAGGCCCCGGTTCAGCAATTTTGGAGATTTTTCCCGCTAATAGATGGCATTAGTGTTTTTTTCCCGTGTATTGGTATGGTAGAGTTATGCCAATTTTTTAACAATATTTTCAGACGCTGAAAATTGCGCTGAATTGACATACTCAGCGCAATTTTTCGAAATAAACAATAGTGAAGAAAAAAATGGAATCGGACATACAGTTTTCGCGCAATCGCCTGAAAATATTTTTAAAAAATTGTCATAATTCTACCATACCAATACACAGGAAAGTACTATTGCCATCTATTAGCGGAAAAAATCTCCAAAGTTGCTGAACCGGGGCCTTAATTACAACCTTTCTTTTTTGAAGGAATGTAACTGGGCTTTTAAGAATGATGGGAACGAAAGAATGGGTTTGAGGAAGATAAAAGAATAGGTATTTTACAAGSTACCAAAGAATWAGCAAATAAATATTACCAGTACGAACTTCGATCGTAGAACCCCAATAGCCGCTTATGAATTTTTGGTCATGATGCTGTGGAACTGAGGTGAGAAAGGTAGTGAACTGACTAGTTTTAGATATTATAAAAAAAAAAATAGTAATCGTTATTGTCATTAAAATCATTCTGACTTGGAAAAGGGGGATCAGTTCACTTGAGCCACCACTTCACTTGTGGAAGCGAAGGTTAGAACTGTGATACTTCTGCTATGACTGCATTGGATTTATTGGTTTATTGGTGGTAGCTGACAAAAATATTGTATTTATATGAAAAACACTAGATTATTGCATGGTTGCCATGGCTTTTATTCACACACAGAAGCAAAACAGGATGTGCTATAAACAGTGGCCGATTTCCCATAAGGCCAACCTAGGCCATGGCCTAGAGCGCAGCGGTCAGGGGGGGGGGGGAGAACTGTGAAATCGATGGGGGGGGTGTGCAAAATTGAGCTTCGGCCTTTGACAATAAAAGGTTTAATACTTTCTGCAGGCGCATTCCGACTGAACGAAACGGATTCGGATGTGGAGCCAGTTACAAAAGCTGCTGGTTGATAAAAAGGATCTAGGAAATAGTGGCAGAGGATAGATCATATTTACTGAACTAAAAAATAAACATGTTACCTTTTTCCAACGACTGTACATACTCTTTCGACACAGCATGCTTGCTTTGTCCGATCTTATTGGACGCAACCAAGCGAAACCTATAGCCGGTTGTATCTTTCCCCGAATTGGTTTTGCCAGCATAACGGCCTTAGAATCGTCTCTCAATACTATTAAGATCCAATAATCTTTGTGCTTGAACTTCACAAGCTCCAAGCTATGGCCCTTGACGATAGTGTTCTAAAGGACTAAAACTAAAATAGAAACTTAAACCTGACTATGTGACATAGATACTACCAAACCTCATGCTGATATACTTTAACGATGGGGAATTTGAAATCACCGAAACACCCATCTGGGCACTGGAATTTAATGATTCACGATAGTTCGTAGTTTGTTACAATAAATACGCCGTATCTGGTCATTTTAAAATATCGGGCAAAGTTAACTTAATTGTTGTATTGATCACTGCAATCCTTCTTGTCTATTACTATTATTATCTTGTATTACTTCTTGTATTACTTCTTGTATTACTAAGCAACTTATTCAAGGATATTTTGAGCATTAGACTACATCAGCCACACTTTAAACAAGAGACTATTCGATGTCTTTGCGGAAAAATATCTTCAGAATGTGCAGCCCTCTATTGAAACAAAGAATAAGACACGGGTCACAGACCGGGGGTGGGGGAGTCACTCTGCGTTGTGGCGTGCGAGGTTTGTATCGAAAACGAAGCGAACCAAGGATGCTGAAACCAAAAAAGGGGGAAATACTTTGCATTGCAAAGATTTAATTAATTCGAGTCTATCTTTTCTATTTATCTTTACGAATGGAAGCTAAATAAAGATTCAGTTTACATAAAGCGACGTGATCCAGGTATTTATTAATAAATAAGTCCCATATGTACATTTATATATAATTTAGTAACGGGCAGGGGCAGGGTAGGCAGCGGGGGCAGCCTTATAGGTAGGGGGACGAACGGTGGCCCAGACGTCAAGAATGGCTTGGGGAACGGGGACGGGGGTGGGTAAGTGGTCACCTTTGGGTTGGAATCCGTTCTCGTCAGCAACCCAGGTCAAAGTGATGCGTTGGCCTTCGGGGGTGATGAAATAAGAAGATCCGCGGTTGGTGTTGCCGAGGTCTTTGCCGATCAGCTTCTGGACTTGGGCTTCTTCCCGGGTCGTACCGTCAGATCCGGCGTAGCTATAGCATAACATAGATTAAGTTAAAAAGACTCCAAGGTTTGTTGCGAAGACGGTTTACCTCCATTGGCTGCTTCCGTCTGGGTTGCGAACATCGCTTTGACTCACGATGGTGATTTCAGGCTGCCTGGCGTAAGTTTGGGGAGCTTGAGGGTAAGGCAAGCCAACTGCAGAGGCAGCGGCCAAGAAAGCGGCGATCAAGAAGAATTTCATTGTTGTTTACTAAAGATCAGAGGATGGAACTGAACTGATTCAACTGAAAATGAAGGGCGCCTTTTATAGTTGAATGAAGCTTGGAGCAGGTTTAAACATTCACTTTGAGAGTCATTCCAGTCTGCCTTGGGGCAAGGCGGTTTTGGATCCTACGCTTCCATTCTAACGTCCATTCTAACATCTTAGCGCCTCGAGGTAAGAGCCTACAGGAAAAGGAGCATTTGAGAAAAGCTTCCTTTACTTCCTTCGCAGACAAAATCACACATGTAAATAACGTTCCTTCCATTCATATATAGGTTAAGGTCGCCTTGGAAAGGTAGACGTCCTTTCTCAACGTTTCCAAAGCCGTCCGGTTTTGTTATAAGGACTTTACATGTTTATTTTTTGGCCCTTTTAATAACTTACAAAGTGTTGGAACAAGAGCCTGCTGTTTAAGACCCACACTAGTTTTTAGATCCCCAATTAGTTGTATCGAAATTTGTAGGATTTTCATTGTTTCTTTTATTTGCACTGGGCCACCATGGACAATTGTCTGATTAACTTTCATTATACTAGATCCAAGTGGTTGTCTGTGCCTGAACTATAAACGCGAGAGTAAATGTTGTGCTGCCAGAGAAAAAAACCCTCGTTCTTTGTGTTACTTTTATGGAATTAACGCAATATCATGGTGTGGTAACTCTGTTTTCATTTCTGGTTGTTGTTATTTATCTGTACTGTAAGCATAACTCCTGTTGCGTTTACATCTTAATATTTAATAACTACCTGTAAATTTGTTTCCGTTATTAGTTTTTGGTTCGTTAAATTAAAATGAATAAAATGCACATTCTTGTCAGTTTTCCAAACTTCCTTGTATAAATATTGCAGTGGATTTTTCGAATTTTGCTATTCGTAAAATGATTAGATGTTTCCGAGAATTTATAATTCAGGATCCGTTGTATAAATATATGTAACTTTGCATTAATTTAGTAGCTTCTTCTCTTTATATTTTGTAAGAAAATCAACAAAACAACGAGTGACCATGGATGCAATCAGCACTTGTACTATTACTTTAGCACTTTACTACTTGTACTATTAAGAAAAAAGGAAAAAAATGAATTTTGACGTAAATGGAGCAAAAGATAGGACTAATAAGAAAGTTCATTGCCATTTAGTTTCGTAAAGTAAAGTTTAATAAAGACAGAATAGGTACTTTGAAAGTGGAAGATAGCCCACAAAGGGTTTGCATTTCAGACATTTATTTAATAAATAAATCCCCTATATGTACAGGAATCTTATGAGGGCAGTTTAATAACGGGCGGGGGCAGGGTAGACAGCGGGGGCACGGTAGGCGGCGGGGGCAGCGTAGGCAGCGGGGGCAGCATAAGCGGGGGCAGAGTAGGTCGGGGTACGGACGGTGGCCCAGACGGCGGCGACTTCTGGGGTGTATTCGGGGGCAACGGGCAAGTGGTCACCCTTGGGCTGGAACCCGTTTTCGTCAGCAACCCAGCTCAAAGTCAAACGTTCGCCATTAGGGGCAACCCAGTAAGAAGATCCGCGGTTGGTGTTGCCAGATTCATAACCGATCTGCTTCTGGACTTGAGATTCTTCGCGGGTCGTGCCGTCAGAGCCGGCATAGCTAGAAATTTAACACTTGAAGTTAAAGAATCAGAAAGAGGACTCAATAAGCTTACCTCCATTGGCTGCTTCCGTCTGGGTTGCGAACATCGCTTTGGCTCACGATGGTAATCTCAGGGTGCTTAGCGTAGCTTGGGTACACACTGGCTGCGGAGGCAGCTGCCAAGAATGCGGCGATCAGGAAGAATTTCATTGTTGGTTTGGAGGGATCAGAGAGTGAGACTGAACTGATTTGACTGAACCACAGCCAGTGCTTTTATATCGAAAATAACTGGAGCAAGTTCAGTATTTTACCGTCGGTTATAGAGCTCGCCTCGGGGAAGGGCGGCTTGAAATTGTAAACTTTACTTTTACTTGTGCCTATCCTGGAGTCGCATGACATGCCAACCTGCGTTCACTTTTCCTTTCGTTTATGAAGGCGTATCGCTATATACGAACTAGTTCCAATCAAGGATGACTATACTGGCTTACCTCCAGCGGCTGCTTCCGTCTGGGTTGCGGACATCGCTTTGTCTAACAATGGTGATCTCCGGGCGCTGAGCGTTACTTGAATAAGCTGCAGGGTACACGCTAGCTGCGGAGGCAGCGGCCAAGAAAGTGACGATCAAGAAGATGTTCATTGTTGGTTTGGAAGTATCAGAGGATGAAGACGGAACTGACTTGATCTAAGAAAGACGCTTGGTTATATACCTCAAGCGAGATGGAAGTGGGGCAACCTGGAACAAGTGTCTTGGTTTCAATGTCGCCAGGAGGAAAGGCGATCTTGTCATAGGCATACCTTTTACTTTCATTTGTCCAGGTACAGGTATGTTCATCCTTTCCCAATGTTTAACGAGACCTTATGACTTGATCATAAGGTCCGTGATTTCTTCATGCATGTTTTCAAGGACAGTCTTGACCGTGTTGTGCTTATCCTCCGTACTTCATATTTCCGTCTTTTCTTATAACATTCACATTGCCCGTGTTTGAGGTAGTAGCATTATTCTAGTGTCAGTCACGAAAAGACACACTTCTATACTGCCTTCTCCAAAGGAGCGTAACCATGTGCTTAGCGCGCGGACACAATAATCGCGTAGGATTTAATGATCGGTCTGATTGAATCTGAACTTGGAAAAATCTGGCCAAAGCGTTTTTAGACCCTCAAAGTATGTATCTAAAAAATAATTTTTCGCTGCAAAAGTGGGAAAAAAACGAAAAGCCGAAAAAACAGAGAAGCAATAACAGACGAAATTCTTAAGCTCAAAGTTCTGCCGTGTGGTCAATCTGGCAAGAGGACTGTGACGTCATTTCATCAAGTTCTTCTAACGCACTACGCAATCCAATGTGGAATTTTATCTAGCACTTTCCCATACCCAACAAATGTCCGAAGAATGTATAACAAGGGATTGAGTGGGGAAAGAAATGAGCCGCTTTTGCTTCCTTCCTTTCGGAGACTTTTTCTCAAGGACGGAAGGGAAGAGAAGGAAAGGGTTGCTCCAGAAAAAAGGAAGAAACATGGGGGATCCTCTTCGATCTTGAGGTACCGCTAAGGTACTGAGTGTGGCAAAGAGGACGGGGTGAATCCTTTCGTTCTCTTCCATTGACCTTGAAAAGCGCGCTATAGTAAAGGGCGACTTTTCAATGCCTTTATTGAAAAAACAAGCCCATGCTGTACGATTACTGGTCGTCTTTCCTGTAGTGTGTGCTCTAGGTATCCTGTATCTGGGTTTGAGGAAGCTCAAAAACTGGGTCTTTTAGAAAATCCGAAAAGAAAATGAACCAATAAATATTATCAGTACGAACTTCGAACTCCATAGCCGCTTTTGAGGTTGTGGTCATGGTTCTGTGGAATTGAGGGGAGAACGGTTGTAAGCTGAGTAGTTTTAGATATTATTTCCCAAAAATAGTTATCCTTGTTAAGGAAGTAAGAATCATTCTGACTTGGAAAAGGAGGGTCAGTTCACTTGAGCCATTCGATCTGGTTGCAAGCCTGGAGGGATCCCACGTACACCTGGAAGGAGTCCTCGCGACACAAGTAACTAGTGTAACAGTATAAAAGTATACTAGTGGCACCAGCGTGTTCAAGAATTGGGAAACGGTGGGATGTTGGCTCCCAAAAGGCGGTCTTAATGTTCCTATAACTTTCAACAGCACGTAGGGCAGCGAGTACGCGCACTCTTGGATTCGTCATATTTTCGCTTGGAGCATGGGAACTTATAATGGTCAGTTCATGTCCACGTTTACTCAAATCGTTGACCACAAGGCATGAAAACAGATTTATGACTCTTCGAACCAAATGCTGTCAAAAACAAAACGTTGATTTCTTCCATTGATGGTATTAGGAGGCATACCGTTACTAAGGTGAAGTACCGAATCCCCAACAGCTAATAAATCAAAAGTATTTATTATATACCTATTCTTTTTAATATTGTCCAAAATTGTATACTTTTTTAAATACGGCTTCGTTAGTTATGTATTGTGTATAATGTAGTTATGTATAATGTAATTGCGTTAATGTGCACCATGTACAGTATCGTAACTTATAGCATTAGCCCAAAGTTAATCATACACTTTAACTCCGCGATTCTCGATTGTAGCACGTTTTACACCGCCATGTTCGAGCCTATGTGCCAGAAGTTTCGGCCTTCCAACGCCTTTTAATGTCTTGGCTCTCCTCCCTGAATAGCTTCACAAAGTAGGAATAGCATTAGGAATGCGCGACAACTTTCGAACTTGATATGTGCGAGGAATACATTATCTATGAACCTTATCATTAACGTTTGATTACGTACGTAAAAAAAAGGTATTTTTTTCTTTATCAAACTAGGGATTCAAGGTTGAATGTTTGGGAGTAGGCATAGGAGTTCAACTAGGATAGCCCAGAAACAACGGGAGTTTTTCTATTCGCACACTATAGAGCATACAAATAATACCATTTAGGATGTCTTCTTTCTTGACAGTATTTCTTTAGATTGCGTCTTAATGGATAGACATTTTCTCAGTTTCCAAGCAAGGAACACGAGAATAGCAAGGATGACATGAAATACAGCCAAAAATAACACAATGATGTCTACGAGGTAGATTTGGCAGTTTGAAAGATCTCGGGCAGCCGACCGTAAGTGAGGCGCTCCATTATGCCGCATTACGTATTCCACCCAGTATACAGCTCGTTCGACTGGCGTTTCGGGTTGGTCTCGCAAAAGGGTGGACAAGTGTTTAACTTTCAAGGAATATCTGCTCTCACAAGAAAAGTTACGAATGTTTTAAGTTCTAGAGTCAACTTACGATGCTTCATTAGTTAATGTGTGGATTGCTTGGAACAACTTTTCTTCGGTTATATCATCCCAAGTTAAATGGATGGCATAGCCGTCTTTTTCTGCTTTGGCTGAAGCAAAAGGAAAACTGTTAATATCAAAGACCTTCTCAGACATTCGTTCATTTACCTAAGTTCACCCGCTGATCTCCGAATGCTGGCAAACCAATTAAAGGACAACCATGGTACACACTTTCTTGCGTACTAAGCAATCCACCGTGTGTAACAAAAGCCTTGATTTTCTCATGGCCTATAACACAAAAACAAGATTTTTTTTTAAAGAAATTTAGTAATAGGACTACGAAAAGAGTCGAAAAGCGTACCAAGAAGATCTTGTTGAGGGAGCCACTGGACAAGGCGCACGTTATCGCTCAGTCCTTCAATTTTCTCGTCCGTTTCCCACTTCCAGACTACTCTTTGCGGAATGCGGCTGAAAACCTTAACAAATATAGTCCGTATGTGCAAAGGTATATCCACCCCTCGTATGATGGATCCGAAGCTAACGATAATAAAGCCGTACTCTCCAGAACCGCTCACGAAATCTTCCAAATCCTATACCATTAGAAAAGTTCTTACAATTTTTTCGAATGAAATGAGTAGCGACTACTTACTGATTCTAGCGGCTTGGCAGGTTTGCAATGCATTGTTCCAACTTCAACAATAGCTGGATTGGAAGGAAATTGGTACGTAATACTGGGATGCGTGTTAGTTAGGAGAAAACTGACATTTCTCTCGATTTCCCGTATGTCTGGCGTGCCGGGCAAATACTTCTGAGCAAAGGTATTCCAATGTGGCATCACGAAGAACTTGCGGTAATAGATATTGAGCAGAGTTCCCCAGATGTTGCTGACGCGCTCACGAAAGTTCATTTGGCTAGTGTACGTTCCTTGCATTTCTGGTACGTAGCTGAATGCATTGGGAGCCCCAATAGCTTCCAAAATCCAGCTTGGTGGTGCGCTAGTTGATAAATAGATGAACGGAACTTGGAAATGATGGACTACTGGCAGCATACAATCGTTAAAGAGACTGTCGATGATAGCAACATCGTATTTTTGGCTTTTATCTTGCAAGAAGTCTTGAAATTCTGGATTAGTAAAGGTGAGATCGCAGACTGAACTAATCTTGGGTATCCTCTGGTCCCAGAACTGGGTAACAAACGGACGTTGGCCTCCAAATGGCATCTTGATTTTCTTGAATAGTTCAGCGGCATTTGGGGGAGTGATTTCACGTACTCCTGGGCTATTTTCTTTAGGTGCAATCGGACTTATAATGGTCACTTGATGTCCACGTTTACTTAACTCGTTGATCAAAGGGATAAATACAGATTTGTGACTCGTGGAAGCAAATGCCAGCAAAGCCAAAATATGGGCTCCTTCCACAAATTGTATGGATGAGAGAAGGAGGCATCCAGTTGCTAACGAAAACCACTGAATTCCCAGCATCTATTAAAGCGATACAAGTACTTGTTACTCTTATGACTTTGCTTTTAATATTTACTTACTTTTGCAAATTATTTCCAATACTTTCCTTACCAATAAGTGACAAGTGTCTTGTCCTTGTCCGCACGCACTAAATCCGGTACGTCTGAAGCAGTCGTTCTCTCACGTTCAAGCCTACAAACCATGTGCCAGATTTAAAGCCTATCCATGCCTCTTTAAGCTTTCGCAAGGACGATAGCATTTCCAAGCTTTCGTCCTTCCATGCACCGACTATAAGTTTCAAGGCTATATACTGTCACTAAGAATGACTGCGTGTTTTCTAACACACAAACACTCTTTACGTAAAACTTGCAGCAGTTTTGTCTTAAACTAGGAATTTTCTGTAAAATTTTTCTTACTTTTGGAAGTTTGCACTGTCTTTTTTAGAATAAACGCAGCCCTTAATCTGTAACCCAAATACACACAAGTAAAGCCCGGGAACTAAAGGCTTACCTCTCGCATTCACGATTAGTGTGTCAGCCTAAAGGCCTTTGTAGCTCACTGAGATGTGGATTCATAAAGAAGGCTCAAGATAAAGGCTTATATACTGCCGAGTCATGCTTACGCAAGCATAAGTAAATCTACTGAACCGTCAAGCGTCAAGGTTGTTCTAAACTGCGCTAGCAAGTAAGTCTCTTAGGGCATCTTTGGGGAGGCTATATCAAGATCAAGGCAGCTAGTGTGATCATGAGATTGCGAGAAAAAGCTTGCTTCATGCAGTACGTACTTTTACCTTCAGATAGGTGCACCTGCATCCATCTTCCTGTAATGGATTAATTATCTCATTCACTATAAAGTAACCTAACTCAACTTAACCAAAATGGACATGAAATGCGTGTTGAAAAGACCGTCTAATGTGAATACGGTTCCGATGCGGACTGCGAGGCAACAAGTCCGGCTTTGTGCAGTTACTACGCTTACGCTTTTGCGTAAGGACGCAGTGACATCTTCGTATGGTCACTTTACTAAACTGTCAAAATGGCGGATTACTTAAACAATTTGATAACACAATTGGGCATTTCTAAGCCTTCTGAATGCATTAATGAGAGGTTTGAAAAATTGTCGTTTTGTTAGAAAAAGATGGTTTCCTTTTGTCCATTACAGGTATTAGTTATTACTAAAAACTATAATAAAAGTCATTCGAACGTTTTTAGAATTTAATTGGAATAATATAAAATTGCCGTAAATTAATCTGTCTTTTTTCTTGGTACATTGTTCATTGAATGTGAACGGTTTAGTACCAGCTTATTCAATTTCCATACAAGGAATATAAGAACAGCAAGTACGACATGATCGATAGCTAAAAATAACGCGATACTATCAACAAGGTAGATTTGATAGTTCGCAAGATCTCGGGCAGGCGACCGTAAGTGAGCCGCTCCTTTGTGTCGAATCACATATTCCACCCAGTACACTGCTCTGTCCACCGGAGTTTCCGGCTGGTCGTGCAAAAGTATTGATAATTGCTTAACTTTCGAAGCAAACCTTGTTTCCGTAAGAAAAATTAGTATTTGGTCAAGTTATATGGTATCAATAACTTACGATGAATCTTCCTTAGTTACAGCGTGGATTGCTTGGTACAGTTTCTCTTCGGTTATATTATCCCAAGACAAACGTACAGCATAGCCATCTTTTTCAGCTTTGGCTGAAGTTATGTGTCATATTAGTCGCTTAGTAGATACATTTTAACAGAAAATACTAACTTACCTAAGTTAACTGGTTGGTCTCCCGATATTGGCAAACCAATTAGAGGGCAGCTATGGTAAACGCTTTCTTGGGTACTAAGCAATCCACCATGTGTAACAAAAGCCTTGATTTTCGGATGGCCTATACACCAGCAAAGCAATAATAAAAATGTCTCTTTAGCAGGACGTAAATGGCTTTTGAATACATACCAAGAAGATCCTGTTGAGGGAGCCACTGGACAAGGCGCACGTTATCGCTCAAACCTTCCATCTTTTCGTCCGTCTCCCACTTCCAGACTACTCTTTGTGGAATGCGACTGAAGGCTTTTATGAACATTCTCCGTACGTGCACTGGCATATCCACGCCTCGTAAGACTGATCCAAAACTGACGATAATAAAGCCGTAGGGTTTCCTTTTTCCTGCTTTTACTTCACGGTCCGTGCTATTCCGGATTGGACTAGGCTTTTTGCAAGGTTATATAACCACATTCGATGGTCATTGCACCACTGCAAGAGCTGCCAGGCTTTTAAATTAGTACCTTGTTGTTCTGTGTTGTACTCACTTTGTTAGAAGTTAGGTTTCTCGCTCGCTTTTGTGCTGTGGAATTCGAAAAACCTCGAGCATTTAACACATTTTAAATTTGTTCACCTTCTTATTCACAAATTAAGTTGAATGATTCAATTATTTGACTTTTCACAGCCATGTTTTAACTGACGGAATTGTATTTAACATTCTACTTACAACAACATATCATCATTGACATAGAAGTACCTTTCAGAGTCCAGTAAAAGAGTGGACACACAACTTCCACGCATTTGTTGGAGAGATTAATTTTACTCGCACTGACTTTGTAATAAGACAATAACGTACGTGGCAATAAGACCAACCATCGATAGCAAAGTGCTGCTAGTAATTGTAAATAAATTTAATGGTGAAACTATCCACTTTTTTGTACGCACATAGTGTAAGAAAGCTCGAAACAATTGCATTTCTTCGGTCCTAAGTTCGCCCCAATATTTGTTGAGGGTGTTATTCATATTATTCTCAAATTTTTTTAATTGATTGGGTAAACTATTGCACATGCTGGTCACGATAACTAATTTACCAAATACCATAAGCTGACCGAAAGAGGCAATTATGGCTATTAGTGGATCACTGAAGGCTTTAATACTCGTGATTCGGGATCGAAGGGATAAAAAAAAAAAATATGACATGAAACAGGTTACGAAGAACGTAACGGAATAACTAACAAAGAGCACGGTTCCAAACAGGTTTTCAGCCCCATTTATGAGCTGGTCAATTTGCTCGAAACGCTTCCATATCTGACGCACTGTGTCCTTAGTGGAAAAAGTTGCCTGCTCGATAGATAGGTGGTGCTTACGGCGGTGTCCTGACAACGCGTTTGTTGGCAGAAAAAAGTTGTTGGTTACAACAGGCTTTTCAAAACAGAGGCCGTCTTTTCGTTTAATGCAACTTTCCAGATCTGTCAAGAATGCTTTCTCAATTTTACCCAGTAGAAATGCGAGGTGACGGTATACATATGTAGACAAAA